>BRDA01031662.1:0-11817 GCA_036984385.1 Crenuchus spilurus | reverse complement strand
ACAACAACAATGATGGACGAGCGACATCGGCAAACTGCAACAATGGACTACGAAGCCGCTTCTCTTGGTCCACTGAGGGACAACTTTAGCTTTAAAAAACATTCTGATGGGACTTTCGAAAAGACTACTGTTGTATGCCAGCATCCCCAGCAGCGGTAAAAAAAATAAACGCTCCAGCCAACCCACATTAGACCAGATGACAAGATGTTAAACTATCACAAGAGTCGCAGTAATGTATAGTTATTTGATTTATTTTTCATTTTTACAGTTCTGTACAAGAAATGGTGCTATCATTGTCTAGTGTGCTGCTTACATTATTATTTTTTTATTTTTCAAATAAGTTAAAGGCTCGGGGGTTCCTGAAATACTTGAAATCTGAATAAATATTATAGCACTTTGCCAAATCTGTTGGTTTAATAATAATAAAAAATCAAAAAGCAATAAACATGTTTGTTGTTAAGCATATACTGTATGTCTATTCAGTCAAAATTTTAGTAGCAAAAGGATTTTTAAAATTGAAAATGTTTAATTTGTTGATATATGATTTGCGATTAATTAAGTACAGACCCTGAAATTAACTCGGATTAAAATTTTTAATCGAGTCCCATCACTAATATATATATATATATGCTAAAATAATAAATGAACTGAATATTCACAAACAAATGTCTATTGACATTCTCACTTTCACTTCATTTAAAAAAATTATTTATTTTATACATACAGTTGTTAAATTGTGTTGTGTTCAATATAAGCATGAAAACATATTTTTGTGTGGTATTAGTTTAAGCAGATTGTGTTTGTCTATTGATGTGATGAAGAGCAGAATACATTTAGTGATTAATTTATGCAGAAATCTCAAAGGCTTCACATACTTTTTTCTTGCAACTTATTATATATATAAACACATACATAATATAGAAGTTATAAATTAAATAAATAAATAAAAACAATTTAGTGGAAATGAGATAATGTCAATGAAACTGAAACTCTGTATGTGTGAGTCTGTGGGTTTCAGTTGTGTTTCCAACTTTAACTTACCACTTAAGTCAAGTTATACTAGCCTCTTCATCTTTATCATCATAATGTGAAGCCTTCAAAGAACAGTTGTAGTTTGAATCATCCTGAGGGAGTTATATGATAGCCATGTTTGGAATGATTGTTTATTGCCATATGGACCCATTATGTCAGAGTATTTATGTGTCCTCCCAGATTCTCTATATTTCACTGAGAGTTGATTATTCTATCTCTTAGAAAAGGCCACCCAGGAGGGATGGAGGTATTTCAACTCCAGTATTTACTACATTTCTACTGAGAAGAAGAGATGGCCTGAGAGCAGAGATGACTGCATAAGGAGAGAAGCAGACCTGGTGATCATCAACAGCAAAGAAGAACAGGTAAATTATTACATTAAAATAATGAGATTATCAAAAATGCACAGTCATATCAAAATATTGTGACCACCTACAGTGGTATGAAAAAGTTTGGCCACCCCTGATATTTTTTATGATTTTCCTTTATAAATCATTGGTTGTTCAAATAAACAATTTCAGTTAAATATATCATATAGCAGATGAACACAGTGATATTTGAGAATTGAAATTAAGTTTATAGGATTTACAGAAAGTGTGCAATAATTATTTGAAACAAAATTAGGCAAGTGCATACATTTGGGCACATCAACAGAAAAATTACATATTTAATAATACAATATTTAGTAGATCCTCCTCTTGCAGAAAAAACAGCCTATGAACTCTTTCTATAGCTTCCAATGAGAGTCTGGATTCTGGCTGAAAGTTTGGTGGTTTCTGAGCATGGACAGTCCGCTTTAATTCACACCACAGATTTTCAATAATATTCAGGTCTGGGGACTGAGATGGACATTCTAGAATGTTTTACTTGTTCCTCTGCATGAATGTGGTAGTAGATTTTGAGCAGTGTTTACGGTCAATGTCTTGCTGAAATATCCAGCCCAGGCGCAAAATCAACTTTTTCACATTGAACATTGTTCTCAAGAATATTGACTGGAATCCATGTGACCGTCAACTTTAACAACATTCCCAGTACCTGCACTGGTAGCAAGTGTTTGTCTTGGAATGGTGAGTTCTTTTTCTGCCCCTTGTTATGTCTAAATAATTACATTTTAGTTTCATCAGTCCACAACATCTTATTCCAAAATGAAGCTGGCTTGTCCAAATGTGCTTCAGCATACCTCAAGTGATTTTGTTGGAGTGTTTGTGGCATCTCCTCTCCTTGTGCAAAGTGCGCTGAATAGTTGAACGATGCACAGTGACACCATCTGCAGCAAGATGATGATGTAGGTCTTTGGAGCTGGTCTGTGGGTTGACTGCCTGTTCTCTCCATCCTTTGCCTCTGCCTATCTGAGATTTTTCTGGGCCTGCCACTTTGGGCCTTAACTAGAACTGTGCCTGTGGGCTTTCATTTCCTCACTATGTTCCTCACAGTGGAAACTGACAACTGAAATCTCCGAGATAGTTTTTTGTATCCTTCCCCTAAACCGATCTTTGTCTTCAGGTCATTTGAGAGTTGTTTTGAGGCTCCTATGTTGACACAATTCAGATAAGATGCAAAGAGGAGAAAAACTTGCAATTGGCCACCTTAACCCTTTTTCATTATTGGATTCACCTGTATATGTAGGTCAAGGGTCAATGATAGGAAAGGTTCAAAAATGCAAAACAAATTTTGTGTTATAATAATAGTAATTATATGTAAAATTATAATATGTGCTAAAAGTATTCAAATCAGTAAAACAACATGGATGTCCAAATTTATGCACCTGCCACATTTAGTTTTCATAATTATTGCACACTTTCTGTAAATCCTATAAATTTCATTTCACTTCTCAAATATCACTGTTTTCATCTGCTATATGATATATTTAACTGAAATTGCTGATCTGAACAACCAATGATTTATAAAGGAAAATAATGAAATTAACAGGGGTGCCAAAACTTTTTCATACCAAATAAGAAAAAAATACTTTTTCCCCTAATAGTGGGAGAAACCACACCTGCCTCAGATGACACTAGTTAGACATGGCAGCATGGACTGTAGTAGGTGAAGGAAAGTATCCTGTGGCACTCATGCCCATTCCAACTGCAGCAGAGCACTCTGTAACACTCTGGTGTCATAGTTCCCTTCTGGCATCAATGGCCTGTTAGGAGGCACTCAATGTACAAGAAGTCAATTTGCAGTACACCTTCACTAAAGTGATTCTAGAACATCCTACAATTCTGAGATACTACCACCACCATGCTTCACTGGGTACCCTATTGTCATGCCCTTTTGGACATCAGTCAAATCACGTCCTTTGCCCATGATAATGGTTTTACTCTCTGCTACAACTGACTAGTGTGCTCACTTATTTTTTCTTGCAGTACACTTTGTCACATGACATCTGTGATGTCCCAGCCAAGTTAATGACATACCAGGGGTGGTCATAATATTCTGGTATGACTATATATAGTATAAACATATGAATACCTCATATATCATTTATTTCACCTCAACAGGAATTTGTGAATTTTTTGAGTAACTGCAAGGATGCTCCAGTTTTCATTGGTCTGACAGACATTGGCTCAGAGGGGGTCTGGAAGTGGGTGGACGGTTCAGCACTGACCACTGAGTAAGGAACTTCAGTCATAGATCAGTCCTTCACATTTGTATGTGAATAAATGTCTAACTATGACACATTTAAAGGGATATTTTGGCAAAAAAATCATCTTTACATACATTTTTAACATGCATATTAACTTCATGCACTTTCTACATTGTAGAAAGTCACTCTATAGTGTGATTCAACTTGATGACTAGAAAAAGCTCTTCTGATGATCTATCTTAAAGCTGATAATATTGAAAAATATCTTTTGAAATGTTTTTTTCCTTTTAAAATGTGAATGCACAATATGGCTTAAATCATAAGATAAGGTAGCAGTCAACATTACCTTGTCACATACCAAACAAGATTGGATGAATGCAAAAACAAGAAGCTTTAATTCATGTCCAAAAACCAAAACAGAGCAAATCACCAGATTACAGAACAATGTAGGAGAATCAGTAGATGTTGCAGTCAAGAATAGACAAGCAGAAAAAAAAAAAAAAACTATAAGATAAAGGTGCAAACATTCTTTTCTGATGGTTTATCCTGAAGATGACAAAGTTTTGAAAAGCTACAATTACTTTGAGTTGGATTTTTTGGGAATGGTTTTGAATGAAAGATGGGGTCAGTCATGCTAGTTTTTATTTTTAGTACAGATCAGAAGCTAAGCTAGTAGTGACAACTCTTTGTCACGAACCAACAAAAAATAAAATAACAAGATTACAGAACAGGGAATCAAAGATAACACATCCAGAAAACAATCTATTTAAACAATAGGGTTTAAATAGAAGATCAGTAGACCTATTATCAATAGACCAGCAAGGTTGATCACCTTGAAGTAGCCTGTTCTGAAGGCAGTGTCACTGAAATTTACAATTTACATTTACAGCATTTGGCGCACACTCTTATCCAGAGTGATATACAACCGTGCTTTGATTCCATTAAGAGAATTAGCTCTGCTAGTACAGACAGGTTAGTAGTCCAAACTACTCTTCAGTTCAGACACTGTTAGAACAAAACCATCACTAATACCTAGAAAGAAGGAAATACACACACTTATAGACAATATAGGTGTTTTAAATTAGTGCTCCCTTGAGTGTATGACAAAGAGATGGGTCTTCAGTCTGCGTTTGTAGACTCTGAGGAACTCTGCTGTTTGAACAGCCAGTGAGAGTTTGTTCCACCACCTGGATGCCAGGACAGAGAAGAGTCTTGATGCTAGTCTTCCACGTGTTTTGAAGGATGGCAGGTCAAGCCAAGCCATACTAGAAGGTGTGGCCTAAGACTAATCCATTGCCATTAGGTAGAGAGTATTGTTTCTAGACATCAACGCAGGTCTTTCATAACCAATTTCTGAAAACTCTCCACAGAGAACTCCATACCATTAACATATTGAACATGCAAGAAGCCTTTGCTCTCTTCTCACAAAGTAGCTTACAGTACAGTTACAGTAGGTAAAGAGACACAAAATTGGACTCTTCAAGACTGGAGATTAATCTGGTTTCAGCCTGTATGTAAATGATTCTACACATAGTTTTCATTGTAGATCTCAGGAAGCCTTCAGTGATGACTGTCTGCAAGGTGTGGTTCAAGCTGGAGGCTCTGTGATGTCCTGGGGCTTATTGCACAAATGCGTCCTCTGGTTTAGGTGACAGTGAATTTGAACCTCTGAAGCTGCTGGACAAACAGGCTTTGCCTTTTGTTCATCTTACTAAGGAATATAACCTTCCTATCCCTGTTCTCCAAGATGATGCTCACAGGGCTGCAGATGTGACTGATTGACATGATGAACATTCAGGAGCATTCATACATCTGGATTGGCCCACAGAATTTCCAGGTTTGAATCCTCTTGAAAGTTTGTGGGACTACCTGGAACAATTAGTAACATGCCAGGGAATGCAACCACACAATTTGGCAAAATTGCACAATTTTTTGATGCAAAAGCTTGATATTTTGATGGCTGAACATTGATGTGTACATCCAGAATCTTGTCCAGTCCATGCTATATTGAGTCACAACTCATGCTCATGGAGGTATTACATGCAATTAGTTACAGTACGTGTCAATTACAGGTGACAATTATTTGTTTTTGCCTGATGAGCTTATTTCCTACTGGCGATCTTATTTTTCAAAAAAAAAAAAAAAAAAAAAGTTAGAACATAATGGATCATCAAGTGGGCATTTTTATGTCACCATTTGGTTTAGCGTTAACATAAATATTTTATAAAATCATTGACATTTATGTTTTTTAGTACATAGTAATATCAACACAAATTATATCTGTTATTTCAGGTACTGGGAGGATGGTGAGCCCAATAATGGTATAATAAATAAACAGGACTGTGCTATAAATATCCCTCAACATGGGAAACAATGGAATGATAAGCCATGCCACGAATACTACTACTGGATCTGTGAGAAGGAACTCCATTCCTGATGTTGAAGCTCAATCATGCAACATTTTTTTCTGTCAAAACTGAACGAAGCAGCATTACTATAAAAAATGCTATATTCTGAAATACATTGCCTTCCATTGCTTCTATCGGATAAAATATTAATTAAACAATTCATTCATTGAAATACAAGAAGTTGAAATTGAAAATTTCAATTGATTTCATTTAAATTGTTCTGAAAGATAAAGTTGGAGTTTAAGAATAACATTATATACATTCATCTCTTAACAGCTCACTGTATTTTATTATTATTATTATTAATTTTCTGTTTAAATCATTTATAAAGTAAAATAAAGTAACTACACTCAAAAATGTTAATGTTTTTTTGTAAATTTATACAACATACAATAACTTAATTTCACAATTTACTGCTGAACACACACAAAAAGACATTTTTAGACACCCCTGTTCTATACTTTAACAACAGACCAAACAAATAAACCACAGTTGACTACTAACCTCTCACTAAGGGATGAATGTTTTCAATAATAATAACTTCTGACAGATGAATACAATAATTTTATCTTCTTCATGTTCAGCTGAGTGCTAATAAATCAACTGATTTGCCACAATCCCTTTAGTCTGATCAGTTTGGTGGATCCATTGCTCCTTTTCTCACAATGGTGATCACCATTCTACCTAGAAACCAACTTAGGATCCAACCCAAACATGTCAAAGGATCCAACCCAAACATTTAGGATCAAACCCAAACATGTCAAAATAAAAGCTCAGGTAATGCCAAAAATAA
Source organism: Crenuchus spilurus (assembly GCA_036984385.1). Classification (NCBI taxonomy): domain Eukaryota; kingdom Metazoa; phylum Chordata; class Actinopteri; order Characiformes; family Crenuchidae; genus Crenuchus; species Crenuchus spilurus. Next base: position 4,997 of record BRDA01031662.1, on the reverse strand, counting down.
CCTTGTCCCCACAAAAGGTCACCTTAACACAATGTTACAACAAAAAATGCTGCCTTCAGTGCAGAATTTCTTCAAAGGATGTTCTTGCAACATTCATCAAGAAGACTGTAACATTTCAGGCTAGCTGGTTGACACAAGGAGACTGGGAGCAGCAGGGTTCCAAAACAAAGTGACTTTATTTAACAAACAGCAGCACAATGGCAAAAAAAACCCCTAAAAATATTACACACAGGAAGGCTTACACACATAATCACATCAAGACATGAACAGGGTACACACAGACTCATGTATAGGCACAGAATAACCCACAAAGACATCTGACACTAGGTTACTTTGATAAGGCTGAGCAAATGAGAAACAGGTGGTTACAATGAACTTGACAAGACAAGGCAGACACATGGGGGGCATGGAAACGTAGCAGATGACAAAGACAAGCTGTGACACAGAGCATGCCTGAGAACATTACAAAGACAATGCAAAACCACATGCCGCACACATTAAAAAAGGCATGGCTGTGGAGGTACAGGTACTGGACTACCCTGTCTACAGTCCTGACCTGTCCACAGTAGAGAATTTTGTAATGAAAAATATGACAACCCCCTACTGTTGCACACCTTAAGACATGTTTGCAGGAAGAATGGAACATGATAACATTTGAAACACTTCATCATTTGGTTTCCTCAGTGCAAAAACATATTTTAAGTGTTGTGAGAAGGTATGGCAACATTACAAAGTGGTAAATGCTTTACCATCCCAACTTTTGTTGGCTATAAATGTGCAAAATGAAAGGAAGATGAGCAGACAAAACATGAAATATATTGGGGTCATACTATCTGCAATGAAATAAAAGGCAAAGTAAATATTAGAAACTTTTTATACATACTGCCCCAACTTTTCTTTTTAAATTTGGTATTGTAGAAGTAGCTTGCTCATTGGTAACATTGCAACAACAATAAATAAGTAAATAATTGGAGGCAGTATTAGTGCAGTGCATTGTAATTTTATTCACTCATTACTTCCTCAAAATGAAGTATTTCTGAATAACATGTAAAGCCTTCAGTGAAATCAGATGAGTAACCTAAGTAACCAAATTCAGTAGCTGTAATGTGGGAAATTTTAACAGTAGTCATTTTTTGTTAAGGGAAAAACTAAAAAATATATACTGATAACACTGATAAAAAATTATACTGTAGAATTTTACTCCCATCACTGATAACAAAGCATGTAATTAGACCAGAGATGTTCATGCTTTTGTCTGCTACCACATGTTTGGTAATTCAACCATTATATATGTGCCTTACATAAGTTGTTCATGACTTATGTCACACTTCCTGCTCCTCCAACCTGTCCTATATCCTCATGCTTTTCCCCTAAACTGCATTTCCCATCAGTCCTTGCTACCTTGCCAACTTCCATTCTGTTGTAGTTCTCACTCACTTACAAAACTACATTTCCCAGAATAACATTACGACCCCTTTAGTCATGTGACTTGTGTATCAGTTGAAACCGGTAAACGGTAATCTCAGCTGTACCCAGTTCTCCTTGATTATCCCTCCTATAATGCCGGCTGTCTCTCATCCCATCATTACGAAATATTGTGTCTGCCTTAGAGCTTACAGAGCATTATTCGTGTTTATGCCTTCTTCGTATTCTGACTCAATTCAATTTTTGACCATGAACCTGTTCTTGTCCTTGTTCTGTTCTTTAGCTTTTGCTCTGTTTGTTAGCCTAGCCTCTGGTATAGCCTTTGCTCTGTTCTGTCACATATATATTCTCTGTTCAGTAGCTTAACATTAGTCTGTCTTAGTCTTTCCTTTAGTATTTCTTTAGCTTTCTCTTTCTGACTTGACCTAGTTCCTTTCTCTGACCTTTGCCTGCCTTCTGACTACTCTTGTGATATTCCCTTGTGTCTATAGGTTTTCACTTTGGAACTTTTCATGGATTATAGCTTTGGTTTGTCCTTGTCCTAGTAAACTCCATTTCTCATATTATCTGTATGTGTCTGTCACCTTCGGTTCTATGTCCAGCCTGACAACTTATCTCAAACTTTCTCCTCTGGTAACATCCAACCAGCTAGATTCTCCAATCAAATACTCACTCATTACCAGGGTTCAGGGTAATGTAGTACAAAGTAAAGTGATTACTTTTTCCTGCACTGCAATGTATTGCAGTTACTGACCTAATTTAAAATAAATAAAAACAACAAAATTATGAGCAATGTATTAAAACAATGAGCTACACCTGTTTATAGCTCAAATATGAATGAATGAATGTTACACTTATATAGCATCTTTCTAGATCGCCAAGGATGCTTTACAATCAACACACTTCATTTACACACACTCAACCACACACACCGGCGAGAAGTGGCAGCCAGTTGCGCACAATGTACTCTCAACTGGAAGCGACCGTCCACCTGGAGGACTGCATCGGACACAAGGGGGAATCACCCAGGACAGAGTGCCAACCATATCTTGGCATACATACATTCATACACAGACATACACATTCATATACACTCCAAGTTTTTTTAAATTTTTTTTAGAGTAGCCAATTCACCTGATCTCCAATGTTTTTGGACTGTGGGAGGAAACTGGAGACCCCAGAGGAAACCCACGCAGAAACAGGGAGAACATGGAAACTCCACTCAGATGGGTGCTGAGAGGCGAATGTACTAACCACTAAGCCACTGTGCCGCCCGCCAAGTATATTAGTATATACAGCATCGTAGCAAAACTAATTTAGCTTAGCAGTAGTTGGACTGGTTCTAGAAAAGAACATTCTAGAAAAGTCCAGAACAGCTAACAATCCAATGGCTAGCAACAGTGCCCTTAAAATGACAATCAATGGTGGGAGACCTTACTCTGACTGGGATTGGTGGGAGTTTTGCACAGAGTAGACAAAAAAAGTCCCAGGCTTAATTTTGTTCTCAGACTGAATGATCTTCCCAACTCAAAGGGGTTTCTTCCTCATTCTCTGTAATAAACACAGCCTGCACACAACTGTCTCACTTCTCTCTTCTGTTTAAGTCACATGATCACTCCCCTTCTCTCTTTATAGTGCAGAGCCTCAGATCTCCTGCAATGACCTTTAAAGTTCAAGGTAGTGCAAGCAAATTTTTGACTTGATTAATCTCTTACTTACAACTGAGTGAAAACTGACTTTTTAAATTAATACAATGGTGATTATTGGCTCTCCCTCTTTCACAAAGGGTGGCACAATGTCTTGTTGGTTAGCACGCTCACCTCTCAGTGCTGCGGTCTTGTTTACTAGTACCCATATCTTGGTGAAATTTATATGTTCTCTTTGTGTCTATGTGGGTTTTCTCCTCTAGTTTCTTCCCACAATCCAAAAGTATGGAAGTCAAGTGAACTGGGTACTTTAAATTCTTCCAGTATGTGTTTGTGCCCAACGATGGATTGCGGCCCTGTACTGGGCTTGGCTAGGATAGTGTGTAATGCACATTGTCAGCACACCATGAAAGTAAACAGAAATCTGTAATCGTCCAAGTTTACTATTTTAATCATATTTAAAGTTCTTGTAGATATAAAGGTAAGAAATGAAGATTGACCTTGATTAGTTATTTTATGTTAGATATTTCAAGTAAAAACCCTGCTTAGACTGGCATAATTGTAAGTACAGGAGTACTTACTGTCAGGGAGGTTGCAGCTGGGTACACTTGACTCATTCCAGCCACACACTGCTGCATCTCTTTGGAGCTGTAAAACTGCATTATATAGACTGAAACCCCAAATCTGAGGTATTTGACAAACTGGCAGAAAAAAATATATAAATACACAGTGTAACCATTGAGAGAACACTATATTCGTGCACGGGGTCTTGACTTGAAACATCCTTGACTGAGGGAGCCTAGGTCGGTCAATAGGTGGTACTGTTGGAAATTTAGCTTAAAAACTTAGAAACTCTTGGTGTCCTTCTACAGATGTTCCATAGAGAGCATCGTGACTTATTGTATGTGTGTGTGGTTTTCCAGCTGCAGAGAGGAAAATGCTCCAGAGGGTCATCACTACAGCTCAGGGGATTATTGGTTGCCCTCGCCCTCCTATGGAGGACTTGTATAGTTCTCGTTGTCTCAGGAAAGCACAGAACATTCATATGGATTTAACTCATCCGCATCCACTCACTTTTTGAGCAGCTACCCTCAGGTAGACGTTACAGGACATTAAGAGCAAAGACAAATCGATTTAAAAATAGTTTTTATGCCAGAGCTTTAATTGCATTTAACAGTGCAAGTGTAAGTGTATTTTAGTGCTGCGATTTTTTCGTTTAGTGATGTTTTCATGTGATTTTAACATGTTTATGTTTATAATTGTTGTTGTTTCAAGTGGTTGTGAATGTTAGTTTCCATGCACCTTGCTATGCACTGTCAAATTTCATTCAGAAGTACAATGACAATAAAGACATTCAATTCAATTAATTCAATAAAATAATGTACTTTACAGGTCAATGTGAAGGAACATTTCTGCAGGTAGACACCTCTGTTCAAAAAAATAATCATATAACAGTCTGGACAACAATATACTGTAAAAAAAAATATACTGTAATTTATTTTGCCCACTAGAGGGCTGTTTAGGACACTGTTTGTAGTGGTGTCAGGCAGAACTTCAATATTCAGAGAAAGGTGTGTAAATATGATCACTGGATTTATTATTTAAATCATGTCATTATACAGAGAAGACTGGAATTCAATTCAGACACTTTCCCCAAAACCTGAAATTAACAAACACAAAATCTCAATGGTCACCTAAAATAACTCAGCTATTGCTGTAAACATGCATCAAAAAAACGTCTCAAATCACATCCAGGTCTTAATGAAGGTCCCACAGATTAGTTGATGTGGTTTAGGACACAGTATTGTTTTCCTCTGCTGTAGCTGCATTAAGTACCAGTAAGAACCAGTAGGTATTTTATATGTACTGATGCTTAGAGTAACTGTAACCAAAGTTACTCAGTTTAGCGAACTAGCTAGCAAGGTA
>BRDA01031659.1:0-19422 GCA_036984385.1 Crenuchus spilurus | reverse complement strand
GTCCTTTATCGTTTGTGACAGAAAGCTCAGAGGGCAGACTTCTCTCATGTGTCTGTTGTTTATTATACTGGATATTTACGCAGATATAAATAATTACTGGTTTTTAAGAGGCTGTGAAGGGATTGCTGTTAATGTGTGTGTTTAGTCACGTTGATACCAAATTGTATTTACATACTACATTTTGTCATGTAAAAGTTAAATAAACACAAAGTGTTTTAGAAAAAGAAAAATGGGCCAACTTTCTTCCACAATATCTGATGTCATTGTGTTATTAAATGTAACAAAAATTAAAGACTATTGTTTTATTAAAATAACAGTAAGCAGGTCTAAAATAGCTCTAATTTAAAATAGTATAACTAAAAAATACAACTAAAATTAGATTAAATATTTTAAACATTTAATTGACTAAAACTAGACTAAAATGCTTTCAGTTATCGTCAAAAAAAACTAGACTAAAACTAACAATAACTAAATAACTAAAATTTGACTAAAACTAATATACATTTTAGTCAGAAGACTAAGACTAAAACTAAATCATAATCACCTGTCAAAATTAACACTGGCTGGTAGGCAACATCATTCATGTAACTTGTACCCAGGGGTGGTTTGGGACCCTTACATCCTTGATTAAAACACCCTGGATCTGAGTTTTTGTACTTTTTAAACATGTCTAATTTTGTATTAAAAATAATTTGTGCTAAAACTTTCACTATGTCCTGCCAGTAGTACCTGAGACAAGATAATCTTTGAAAATTATCTTCACTGTCTTCACCCAGTAATCAATCAGCGCCACAAGTGCTTGATGATGTTTTAATCTCTTCTTGTGCACATGCTGCTCCAGGGGCTTTAAAGGCAGGGCTGGTGCACAGCAGACAGGGAGAGACATGGAAGAAGTGTTTGTTAAGCTTTAATGTTAAATTATGAATTAAAAAACTGTGAAATTACTATAGCAACTCTACTAAAGTCAATTACATCTCATTTAAAAAGGTACATGCTTCCTAAAATTGATTATTTAATATCAACACATAGAGTATATCTAATTTGCATGTTTTTTGGGCCCATGGCTAATGGGGGCCCTAGGCAGCTGTCTATATTTGTCTAGTGTTAAAACCGCCCATGCTTGGACCATACTGCCAGCCTCAGAGGCAGAGCCAAATGGACTGATCCCAAGTCCTTTCTCATTTTCTTAGCCCTCCAATCAACAAGCATCCAACATATGTCTTCAATATGGAGCCATTTAAGCCATGATGTTTGAAGCAACAAGCATAGGCCACTGAACAAAAATAATAATTAACACAGTTACATAATTTGATGTGCTACGACATACATGTGAGATGGAGAAAGAGAGAGAAAGAGAGAGGGACAAAGCTAGAATGGCACTTTAGCTACTTCCACAAGTGTGATATATGTGCTGTTATGAGTGAATCAGACACAGCAGAGCAGCTACAGATTTTAAATACTGTCCAATGTATTAGACACACCTACATTCTTATGTGTGGTGTATTACTATTCCCTTTGTACCTAAATGCTGTTCTATGTTTTTTTTAACCCTGTGTAGCACTTTGAGATTTGCTTGCAAATGTAAAGTGCATAATAAATAAAATGCATTATTATTATTATTATTATTATTACATTATTGGTTCACCTTCTAGATGTACCGTCAGAGACAGTAGCTCATCTGTTGTGCACAGTTTGTTTTGGTCCTCTAGCTCTTCATTAGTGGTCACAGGATGCTACTGGTCACATACAGTATAATAAGCAGATTTTGGATACATGCTTATTGGATTGTGATCAAGATTGACTAAATACTGAAAGCAAAGGTTCACATACTTTTGCCTCTCACAAATATGTCATATTAGATCATTTTCCTCAATAAATAAATGAGCAAGTATAACATTTTCGTCTTATTTGTTTAACTGGGTTCTCTTTATCTACTTTAAGGACTTGTGTGAACATTTTGGGTCATATTTATGCAGAAATATAGAACATTCTAAAGGGTTCACAAACTTTCAAGCAGCACTGTATGTATATATATATATATATATAAACAAATGCTATTGAATGAAAAATATTAAAATGTACTGTAGAATATCCAGCCCTATGATGTGCTGTGCATTTTATATCAAACTTCTAATCTCACCCATGATGACAGTAGAGAGCAGATGCTTAACTGCTGGTTCGGCGATGAGGAAGAGATTTATCTTCATTCCCTGCCTCCATTTGTCCCTCCATCCATCCTTCCAAGCCTGTGTCCCTTGTTTCATCCCAGCAGGGACACGGCCACTTTCAGAAAGCACACAGCACAGCTGCGGTTCAAACAGGAATCCCCACAGTGCGTCTTAAGTGCTTTTACCAGGTGAATCACTGGTTGGATCTTTCTCGCCTCTCTGCTTGTTCTTCCTACAGCATGTTTTACACACACACACACGCACACATTTGTTTCTGTGAATTGTGGGTAAATTACATAGACTTACTCAAACCTAAAAACCTTAACCTCAACACATGTCATCACCTTAAAATGTCATGATATACATCACAAGGACCAGCTTTATAGTCCCTGCAAGGAAGAAAGGTTCCCACAACCTGAGTGTTTAAGCAGGTTTTGGTCACCACAGAATGGCATAAACCTGGTATATACACACAAACACACTTCGGTAGTACTATACTAGCAAGGTCATTGCATTCACAGTGTAATGCTGAGTTAAAATAAACCTAGACTTAAACTTAGCAACCAAAGATCAGTGCTTCAGATCAGCCATGTATTTATATCATTGTGAGGACTTTCAGTCCCCACCTGGGAAAAATTCAAACACACACACACACACACACAGACTGTTTGCTTTAACTTTTACAGTCAGACTTTCTTTTTTAATCATAGAGCCTGAGTTCAAATGCCCCATACACAGATACACACACACAAGCAGTACATGTTGGTTTGTGTGTGTGTGTATGCATGTGTGTAAGACCCTGTGGAGCTGAGGAAGGATGTAAAGGTCAATAGAAATGAGGTTGTCCTCTCTGCTGGTCAATTTTTTTCCCATTTGTAGTAATTTTCTGCTCCCTGTGCCTCTGCCCTAAAACCTTGTTGTTGGGGGTCATCTTTTCGTTTACAGATTTAATTAAAGGATTGTTAATTATTCACGCCACCCTTAGGGAAGAGTGTCTTTTTTTCCCTCCCTTTCTGTCCACATATTTGTGTTTCTCTCCCTCTCCATCCCTCTTTCCTTGCCTTTTTCAGTAATTATTGGCAGGGGCGTTTCTACACTACTTGTACTGGGGCACATACAGAATTTACAGGGGCCTGTTCCTCTCTGCTTGTCAGTCAGTTGGAGGAGCACAACTGTGAATCTAGAGCATAAACACTAAAAGTGGGCACGGACAAGGAACAAAGAACATTTTTTAAATTAATTGTTAGGAATTTTAAAAATTGATTTTTTATTATTGTTTTATTAATTGTTATTGATTTTTTTACATTTTTAAAAGCAAAAATTATTAACAGAAACTGATCTTGAGACGTCATGCTGCTCATTTTGCAAGCTTGCGTTATCAATTCTCCTTTTGCTAGCTAGCATAATAAAACCAATGCTAACCTAACAGAGGCCTTTGCATTAGTGGTAAAATACGTATTTTTGGGAGGTTATATGATTAAAAGGGTTATATGATCATAAACTATCATTACCTTGTTTGTTAGAGGGCGGACTTTCTTTTTAAATATTCACAAATCCATTACTCTGTTCAGAAACCGAAATAATTTGGCTCTGCTGGAAAGCATTTGCTGCTCAAGCGTTTGGAAAGGCGCAGGGCATTGTGGGTAATGTAGTGACTGTGGTGAGCAGTGTTGCCAGATCTCGCGATAGAAAGAACCAACCAGCTCTATGAAAACAAGCCCAAAACTGGCAACCCAACATATTCTGTAAAACAGAGGCCACTTTTAAACCGTATAAAGGTAAATATTTATTATGACATTGTACATAAACAACACAAACATTATGCTAAACACTTTTAATATAAAATATATATTTATAACTTAAATTATTTAATAAATTATTTTAAAAACTTTAATTCTTGGAATAACAAAATCTTTTAAGCTCTGATCAAAAGAAAAGTGCATTTTGCATCTCCCATCTGAGGTCGGAGCAATTCTTTCAATGTGCTCTCTTTTTCCCCACTCTTTATTATATATATTTCCATATTTTTCCCACTTACTTGAGCTCATTTTTATGCTGCCTCGTCACTCTGGGCTGTGCCTGGATGCCTGCCTGCTGTGTGTGTGTGTTTGGGTGTGTGACTGGTCAACTTGGGCGGGAGTGATAAACAGAAGACGGGGGCTTGGAAGGGACAAATGACCTACCACTCGTCTTTTGCTTTATTATGGGGAGCTGGGAGATAATCAAAGAGTTTCACTCGGAAAGAAAGACAAGCCCAAATAAGCGACGTCACGTTCAAAAACAAGCCCAAAAACCGCAACCCACGACTCACGAGATTTGCAAGTGACTTTAGAAAAAAACAAGCCCAAAGTTGCTTATAATAAGCAGACTTGGCAACACTGGTAGTGAGTTTTGCATGGAGTGTTTTGTAGTTACGCTCAGAATTAAAGGATAAAGTTGACTTATTACCCTGATTTAATTTCTTTTTGAGTGATTTTAGTGTTGCTTAGCAACATGGGGTTCTGGAATAATTTATCCTTTTTAGCTCATCTGTAATTTAATTCATGTTATGTCTTAAAGGCTGAATTACCTACTATTTGTTAAAAGAAGCTAACTCAGACCTTGTCTGTTAATGTTAGTTCTGTTTGGATGCAAATCTCAGATCTTTTCAGGCAGGTGTCACCTTTTCTTGGAAAAAACATTTCTTATTGGGAACATATAAAAATCAGTTAATAATCTACTTGATTAATTACTAATAATCTACTCCATACTCTACCTAGGAGAGTTTTACATAGCAGAAAATAAACTAAAATCCATAAGAATGATGAGATACTGCCATATATAGGTATATTTAAGAATAAAACAGGCTTATTATTTTTTTATTTATTTTTATTATACACATACACTGATGTATATACCAGTACCTACCATATATAACAATACACAATCTGGACACTCTGCATTTACATACACTTACATTATTATTTACTCTATACTCCCATACTCAACAAAACAAGTCCAATGTATTGAGTACATATACATCAGCCACAACATCATGTATTAAAGGTTATGCTATTGTCAATACTAAACTCAGTTTCATGTTTTGGTTAAATGCTTTATGTGAAAGAAGAAAACTTAATCATTATTGTCTTTTTAAATAGTCAGAAAAACATTATATCGAAAGCAACAATTTAAAACTGACATTGTACTGCTTTTAAATAAAAAAAATAGTGTCAAATTTGATCAAGCACAAATGTTATTAATCAGGTGATTAACTACACAACATTATGCTATTAATTGTGATTAGGGCTTGCTTCAAGTAAATGATATGTAAATGAGGTTCTGGTAGGCTGGCACTTGATTTCATACACCGAAACTGAGTCATCAATTGCTCTGCTTGTTTTGTTGTTGCACAAAAGCATAAACATAAATCAGATGGAGATTAGTTTGTGTAGCCTTCACAGAGGTCAAATTTACACCTGTTTTTGCACAGCTTTGATGAATAAGGGCCAGGGTGTTAATATTTCAGTGTGATGTTTTTTTGACCTCAGTACTCTTTCTTCATCAGTCTGTGACCCGTATGTTTTGCCACCCTGACCTTTTGATTCACACAAACACACACACTTGCTGTGTTAAATGTGGCCTCATGCTGGTCTCCCACCGGGGCTGGAGTGGAGGGTCTTTTTGAATCTATTTTCTGGCCCATTGTAGTGAGGTGTGCAGGGTTGGGAGTGATTTTTATGGTACAGATTCCTTATATAGTCTCTCTCTGCTGCATTCCCACACAGTGTCCCTGGGGTTGGCTGTTTTGGCGGAGGGGGCGGTTCCAGACTCATTGATGGGACAGGACGTCCCGTTGGGCACCCGGAATCGATCAGCAAAGCAGCGCACACCTCCTAAGCCCCCCGAGGAGCAAGGCAGCAGAGAGAGGAGGTAAAGGCAGCGGTGCATTAACACAGGAGCGTCTGAGGGAACGCAGGAAGGAGGGATTTCGAAGGAGAAAGAGTGCGTCTGATCTTATTTCAGCTCGTCCCCCCGAGACACCTCACCCCTCACACTCTACATTTACACGCGTTTGTTTTTCTCTCATCCTCTCTTTCTCTCTTACACACACACATAAGCTAAACACACACACCATCTAGCTCTCTGTCTTCCTTTTGCTCTGCCTGTCATTGAAGATAAAGCAGAGAAAGGCAGCCATGTTTTAGCTTTGCACCTGTTCTCGTCTTTCTCTTGTTTTCTTCCTCCTGCCTTTCTGTGCTTAGCTCAAGCATGCAAGGTCCATAACCCAAAAGGTCAGAACCATCCTCTAGGGGCAGCAGTGGCCTAAAGGTTAGAGAAGCACTGTCATGGGGTTGAATGATCTCCAATTCATGCCCCTAAATCAGCAGGAAAACAGTGTGAATGAATGCCACTTTATCCTGAGCTGAATGCACCTAACCTAAAACTGTTCCCTGGGCTCTACAGCTGAGCAGCGAAAACTGTTCACTATTGCATGTGTGTGCTCACTACTAAAAATAGGCAAAATGCAGAGAAAATGTTCCCTAAGTTATAAATAAAAGTACTATATATTCTTCTATATCTTCTTCTACTCTAAAGCTCTGCTCACTGGTGTCACTTCATCATTTTAAACTCTTAATCTCTAACCACCTCCACTCAGCCTGTCCCTGGTTTACTTGATTTATTATTTTATTTATTACTTATTTATTTTCTTATATATTTTATTCAGGTCTGTTTTAGTTATCCTTTTACTTTTATTTTTGCTACTTCTCTGTATGTATTTCTTATAATTTTAGGTATTCCTGAAGACCTATTTTTATTTTATGTTTTTACAATATTATGAATTTTATTCACTATCAATATTTTTGTCCTTTGTCTGTTTATTATTTTAAGTATTTTATGCAATTTGCTTAATGTATTTCTTTGTATAGGTGAAATTTGCATCATTTATATGTGTTTTTTATCTTGTCTTTAATTATGTACTGTATACTTGTCTTTTCATTTTATGTACAAAGTATTATTTGTAGTTGGATGCCCCCCCCACACACACACATATACAAAGTCAGATGACAGCTGAAAACTTTGCTTTCCAGTTAAGTATTCACCTTCCAGTGAACCATATTCCATATCTTTTTGGCACAAGCCTTAAAAAAAAAGGTACATGAGCAAGGCACCTGACCCCCAACTGCTCCCCGGGCATTGCAGCTGGTGACTGCCCATTGTTCCAGGTATGTGTGTGCTCACTGCCTACTAGAGTGTTTGCTAAAATTGCTCACTAGGGTGTGCTCACTACTAACAATGGCTAAATGCAGAGAAGAATATCCCTAAGGGGATGAAAGTACCTCTACTGCTTCCTCTCTCAAACCTACTGAATTTTAGGTAAAGTAGTAACATTTCTTATGAAGAAAGGTCTCTCACTGAATGTTGAAAAGCTGTTATTGATTTCCTTTACCCTTAAAAACACAATCCAACTTTTCATGATATCTGATGTTGTGAAAGAGGGAGAGGTTTGGCAAGATGAAGAATTATTTCATTTGAGTTATTGACATTTCTCTCCCTTCATTTCATGAAAGTTACACTGCAACACAAACAGAAGACTTTGACATTCATGACATCACAACTATGATTATTTCAAAATAGGCCATTTTCCCCTCCTATTTACGGTTTTGGACTGTATTTACTGAATGTTATATTTACAAGCTTTTACACTGTTTACTTAGTATCCCAAAAGACAAACAATGAAAATTAAGTTTTTTGTCATTTCCATATTTAAGATATTAACCACTTTGCTTTGACTAAGATTCTTGGCCTTAAACAGTTACAACCGAATGAATTCAACATTAATTGAATGGAAGATGTTAAATAGGTGGACATTTAAAAATGGGATCCCGGTGGTGAAATCATAATAGTTTTCTCTGGTTTCCTCCCACAGTTCAAAAACATGGAGGTCAGGTGAATTAGATACTCTAAATTGTCCTGGTGTGTGTGTGTGCACCCAGCAATGGATTGGCGCCCCGTCCTGAGCTTGGCTAAGATAGTCTGTAATGCCCTGCCCTGTGCTCGGTAAGGGACTAACCATGTGGATATAAGCAGATATATCATGGTAGTTTAAAATCAGTACTTTATAGACTGATAAGATGATGGATGGAACTGTATCAGTGTTATAAAATAAATAATTTTTAAAAAATAGAGTTGATGTTTGGTTGCAATACTTAACTGATATTTAGATAAGTTCTAAACAAATAGAACTGAGCACTCACACAAATTTGAGCTGCAAGATAAAAATACATAAAGTCCATTCAGTGTTGTGCAGCCTGACATAAATGATTTCTGAGACAAAAATCCTCCAAGCATTTGTTGTTATATTACAAACCATAAAACACTTCCTGTATATTATTGGGGCACGCAAATTCAAATCCTTATCACTTATAAATACAGTTTTTAAGACGTTAATCACAAGTTTTAGATGTTGATCCTTTGATGGTCCACATAAAATTCTTTGCTTGCCCTAAAATGAAAACAGACATTTGTTTTTGAGTCTTTCAGTTTTCAAAAGAAAAATGATTTGTGTAGAATTCAGAAGTAGATCTGACTGATGGATGACCTTTAGGAGAGTTGAAGCATTTTCCTGCATGATGATGCTTTTTCTGAAGCATGTGAATGAGACACTTGGAGAGTTTCTGTTCTGTCAGCACCAAAAACCCATCTGTTCAGCTGCATCTTCAGAGTCGCTTCACCCAAACTTTCTGCTTGTGTTAGCATAGCTGGAAGACAATCTGAGTTACGAGCAGAACCCTGATCTTCAAAGACTCATAGTAAAGACATATTTATTGAAATCTAATCAGATCTGTCCAGGATTTAACTCTTGAAAGTGAACTGTGTTTTTTTAGATGTTCTATTTGAATCAGTAAACATAAAAATCTAAAGGTTTATATACAGAAATTAAATAAAACATGAATGTTTTTGGTAAGCATCTGTGTTTAATGATTCGTAATAGAATACAAGCTTTTACAATTAACTACTAAACACTAAATATGTAGGCACCTTTTGATTTTTTGTCCCAGTAATATTTTTCCAGGCTGCACAGCACTGAATGGACTTTATGTATGTTCATTTTGCAGCTCAGATTTGTGTCACTAGAGGTCGCCCTTCAGCAGGACAAAAACTGTTCTGTTCTATTTGTCTGGGACTTATTCAGTTGTCAGTAAAGAACTGATACCAAAAATCAAGCTTCAACTTTTTAAATGCATATTGCAACAGATACTTAATTTAACCCTCAAATTAAAAGTCAGCTCTCCCATCAGCAGGATATTAACAAAATTCTGGAAAATGTATGTAACTCTGCGAGATTTATCCTAGAAACAAAGCTAAACATACCCTGGAAACCTTAAAGGGATATATTTTTAGATATTTGTGAGAGAAGCATAATTAAGCAGTGACACATTTTTCATTGCCATCGTTGCACTCCCCCCCCACTCACATGATCTTTCATTCATATGATAATGACATAATCATTTCAGACATTCTATTGGAGGATTAGTGGCTGTGAAATGTGTGAAAACCATTTTTTCTCTATAAACAAAGTGCCCTCACATGATCAAAGACCTATCAATTGAGTGTTTACACCCATGTCATGAATATTCAATGTAGGGTTAGTGGCTGAGTGAAAACACAGTGTCAACTCACATTAGTTAAGCTTTAGAAATAAAACCACATACAATTTCTAAAAACGGTAATGACCAGTGTGTAGCCAACACCTCTGTTTATTCAGTTCTGAGCTCAAACGTCTTGGCTAGAAATGTTTAGAGTGTTTTTTCACAATATATCAGCACATCTGAAAACTGGTTTCTGGAAAGTCTAAGTTTAGAGCAGATTTAATCAAAATATAGATTTATGACACTCTTACTGTTTTGCCACTGTTCTTGCTGAGTTTGTGCTAAACAAAAGCCTGTGTAACACTTTGGAAAAATATAATTTGATAGGTGTAATTTTTAAAAAGTCAGGGCATGTCAGACTACGTCAGAATATCTGAAAAACTCCAGAGAGTTAAGCAAAATCTTTAAAGATGCTATATATAATTCTGGGGAATGAATGTTGATATTTGAACTCAACAGCAAAACAAAAACAACCATCCCTTCAGTGCTCCTTCAGAAGCTCCGCCCCCATTGCCAAGTTAATGACTCTGGGCATGCAGACCAAAAGAACTATAGAAAGAACGACATCATAGCAAGTAATAAGCCTTAGCAATGTTAGCATTAGCTAGCTTGTGCGTTAATGGCTGCTGCTAATCAAACTAACTGTGATTATATATCACAAACATTCACAGAACAAAACAATACTGAGCTATTTCTGAAAAGTCAATGCTCTAAACCTACTGAGCAGGAATAACAACAACATTCTCATACATTTTCGTGTCTTTTAGCATTCTGAAGTCTCTCCACCATCCTAACTCCCTCACCAATGTTTACATGGATCTTTGCCCCTTCACTTCCCTTCCCCCTGTCCTGTGCAAGAGCACCAATGCCTACCGTTGGTGATGGGCTGGAACAGTGTTGTGTTTCTTGGTCTGAGCCACTTTGTTTTCCATTTGTAGAGCATGAAAACACACCAGAGAGCTTGCAAACCACGAAGCATTCGCTGAATTATACAAAATCTGTTGGATTGAAGTCGTGCACAGCACCTTTAATTGGCAGCTCAAAATAGAGTGAAAGGAACAACTTATGTAGATAGAAGAGGGTTTCAGCTTTCATATGAGTCCTCCCTTAAACAATGAATCTCTAAATGTGGAGAACAGATGCCTGCCAGTGGGTCCAGGCTTTTTTAAGAAGTAGAGACAAATAATGCTTGTACTAGATTTTGTTAGTCATGATATATGAATTCAGATGATGTCTTAATCCAATCTGAAATGTGTAATTAGACTTGTTGACCTCCCGCAGGACGACAAGGAGGTGCAAATAGACCCGAGTGATTTCACTGCTCAGTTTTTCTGTTAGTGATTTGTAAAAACACAGGCAGGGAAAATGAAATATGTGTTTTTATGACTTTGAAAAGCGTTTCCTGAAGATACCACTACTTTAAAATGCATGAAAATTCACTTGTTGTAGGCGAAGCTCGATTTGAGACTTTTCACAGATAACAGATTTTGCTGTATTTGATTGCTTCATGTATCTATCCTGATGCCATGAGAAATGATGAAGGGGATTACAGTTAGGAGGCCAAGCACTGACACATCAATGCATATAACTTCAAAAGCTGAATATCTAGAGGGATGAAAGCTGGCTCAAATCAGCCAGACTCACAGTATTACATACCACTGACAGAGCAGAAAAAAATCTGGATTAATTCAATTTCAATGTCACAAATAAGTAAAACAGAATTTTGGCATTTTGGGAGTGGAGGACAATGGCATCTGAATGAACAGATCAGTCAGTATATTGTTTTTATTTGTCATTGGTTCGTAGGACTTTGTGTCTGGAAGTAGGGGACATAGATTATCTGAAATGCTGTTTTCAGTAGAAGCCTGTCATAAAATTCCACTTATTGCAAGCCAAACTCAGTTTCTCAATTCACAAGCAGATATTGGTGCATCTGATTGCTTCATGCATGTCTGTCCTGTTATCATAAGAAATGATGAAGGGTATTACACTTAGGGGTCCAAACATTGACACATCAATGGATATAACTTGAAAGCAGGGATGAAAGCCGACTCAAATCAGTCAGGCTTACGTTCTTACAAACCAATGACAGACAAAAACAGGACTTCATAAATCATGTTGGTTCATTTGAGCTGGAATTAATTCTTCGTGGTGATCAACTGTTGAACTTTAATTACCAGGCTTTGTTCACACAGCAAGTCCAAATCTGATCAATCTAGATTGTATCCAGATTGATTTTTGGTAGTCTGGACAGCCAAAAACACAACAAATCCAATTTTTGCCATTCTGATCCAAGCCACGTTTGGAGGTGGTTACAATCAGATTAGTTCAGATCCATCTCTGTCCAGACGCTCTGGCTGCTCAAATCGGATTTTGAAGTGCCTTTTACATCACTCGCAATGTGACAAATAACGACACGTCAAAAGAGGAAGCACGGATCCAAGAAGTATGCCACAAAGGTCCCAGGTTGCCAGGTCCCAAAATATGCTGCAGCCTACTGACAAAAAGCCGCCCTACCCAAACTTAAAACTAACCTAAAGTCTAATCACAGATAAATCTTATTTTAGTCTTTCTCTATATTTTCAGATCTCGTTCCACTGATCTTTTAATATTAGAAAGTCCTAAGGCACCTCCAACACTACTATTTTTCTACTGTGTGACTATAAGAGTTTTTGGCGGTCAAGGTCCATTTATAGAGTAGTCCAAAAACCAACACCTCACCACCTCTTTTATACATTAAAGCAAATACTGCAATTTTGTGGGAAAACTGTGAACCTGTCAACTTTGAAGTCTTGTCACCAGCATGGCTGTAATTACTGACGCCTGCACTGTTACCACAGAAAACAAAGCAGATAGACTTGTGATAGACCCATCTAATCACTTACAATTAACAGTGTGGACAGTCATCTCAGCAGATTTGATTTGAGAAACAAGTCTTATTTGCCTGCAGTCTGAACATATCCATGAAGTCTGTGGTGTAGTGGAGTCAGGAAAGGTGAGAATCCGATGCCTTCCAAGTCATTCTTAGCCTTTTATTTTCATATAAATCCAACATTTACCAAAATTTGAAAGCTTTGGTAGGATGGTACACCATCTGGTGTTTTATTTTTTGTCCATGAGTGGAACTTATGACCTTTGCATGTTTTTAATTACCAAAGCCATATTACTTTGTTAGATCTACTGCTATGTAAATGTTCTCTGTTCCAATTGGCTCATTTTTAAAAGCTGAAACACGTCAATGTGATTTAGCAAAAAGCTGTAGGGAGACTAGGTGGGTGTATATATAAAATTTATAAATGCAAATGTAATTGCAATTTTGTTTCTGTATATTTATATTTGAGGCAGTTAGCAGACATTTCTATCCAGAGCGACTTACAGTTTGGGGTTATGTGCTGAGCTCAAGGGCACTTCAGTCATGACCTGCCTGGGGATCGAATAGGCAAGCTTCCAGTCACTAGAACAGATCCCTAACCACCAGACCATGGCTGCCCCTACTACTACTACTACTACTACTACTACTACTGCTATTTCTACATGAACTATTACTGCTACTACTACTACTATTACTGCTACTACTACTACTACTACTACTGCTATTTCTACATGAACTATTACTGCTACTACTACTACTATTACTGCTACTACTACTACTACTACTACTACTGCTATTTCTACATGAACTATTACTGCTACTACTACTACTACTGCTGCTGCTGCGACTACTACTACTGATACTATTACTACTGCTACTACTACAACAACAACTACTACTACTACTACTACTATTATTGCTACTGCTACTATTACTACTGCTGCTGCTGCTGCGACTACTACTGCTGCTACAACTTCTGATACTATTACTACTGCTACTACTACAACTATTACTACTTCTTCTACTACTACTAGTACTGCTGCTGCTACTACTATTACTGCTACTACTGCTATAGCTACTACTACTACTACTACTGCTACTACTACTACTACTAGTAGTAGTACTGCTTCTGCTACTACTACTGCTGTTACTACTACTTGTACTACTACTACTACTTCTACATGAACTATTACTACTACTACTACTATTACTGCTACTGCTACTACTGCTACAGCTACTACTACTACTGTTGCTGTGACTACTACTACTACTACTACTGTTACTATTACTACTGCTACTACTACAACTACTTCTACTACTATTACTGCTAATACTACTGCTACTACCACTATTACTACTACTGCTACTGCGACTTCTACAAGAACTATTACTACTACTAATAATAATACTGCTACTAATAATACTTCTACAACAACTACTAATTATATGTTACAGACACCAGTATTCTACAGTGGATTTCAGAGGGGAGGGACGACATAATTTGAATACACACATAAGCAGTAAGACAATGTGGTAGTAGTTGTAGGTATAAGTTACTGCTCCAAGGATTTACGGCTGACAGAATCCTGAAACGCTAACCACAAGCTATCTTCTGTGCCTCGCGTCAACGCACCCCTGACTTATAGGTCTTTTGGGCTTAGGAAATGACTCGGAATCAATTGGCTAAAACCATGAATCAACTGGCTGTGTTAGACGTGGACGGCAGGGAGTCGTGAATCGATCCTGATATTAGCCCTGAGTCGATGGCTTTAAGCCGTGAATCAGTTGCGCGGCCTGATCCCGAGTGGACCACTGGAGCCGTGAATCTCTGTGGAATTGTGTGTGTGTGTGTGTGTGTGTGTGTGTGTGTGTTTGAGGCCTGACAGCAGGAAGAGGCTGAAATGAGAAGAGAGGAAGATGTGATGCTCTAAGACCAGAAAGTCTGGCTGGTTGAACTGTGGACAGACAGAGGACTCCAAATACGGTCAGCTCCAAAAAGATTGGCACCCTTACTGACATGGTCATGAATTCACCTTAATGAGCTCAATCTCACACTGGAGATATGAGAGAAGTCTAATGTTTAACTCACAACTCTAGTAAATTTAACCCTCATCTAAAAATCTCATGGCACAATTATTGTCACCATTACAGTCTGATGTAACAAAGACCATGTTTCTATTTCTCTCTCTCTCTCTCTCTCTCTCTCTCTCTCTCTCTCTCTCTCTCTCTCTCTCTCTCTCTCTCTCTCTCTCTGTCTCTCTCTCTCTCTGTCTCTCTCTCTCTCTCTCTCTCTCTCTCTCTCTCTCTCTCTCTCTCTCTCTCTCTCTCTCACACACACACACACACACACACACACACACACACACACACACACACACACACACACACACACAACTCCATTCTTTTCTCCTAGCATTTCTCTCTACTTCTCCATCTCCCTTCTCACCTGTCTCTCTATCCCTCCCTCTATCTCTCCCTCCCTCTCTCCCTCCCTCCCTCTCTCTCCACCCGGCTGTCTGTCACTGTTTCGTCCTGGTGATATGTGCTGAAAAAGTCTTAGCGTTTGGCTCTGCGCTCCAGCAATAAAACAGAATTAAAATATTAAATCTGCCCGCCGCTGCTGCTCATAAATCCAGCCATGTATTAGGCTTCCTCTCATAAAGCAGAAATACAGGGGAGGACAGAGGTTTACGAGGAGCAAGAGCAGATACAGGATGGAGGGAGGAAGAGAAGGAGGAGGACGAGGAGAGGTTGGGCCTGATTGCCTTCTCTCTCTCTCTCTCTTCTGCCTCTCTGTCATCACTCCATTCTTGCATTACAGAGGACAGAGTGAGCCAGTCAGGCCGGATAGAGCCCAGGCTGGTAAATGGATATCAATCTGTTATAAAAATGCCCTGCCACAAAGCAGCTCTGTCTGTCGCCTGCAGCAAGACTTTAATAGGCTGTTGGTGTCACCTATTCAATTCTTCATAGAGGAATGTATGTTTTTCATAAGACTTTGACATGCTGTTTGGAACTTCTACATGTTAAGGTGGTACTTGGCCAATCCAGCTCCACCCATTAAGGTGACTGTTCACTGCAAGGTTGCAGAAGTTTCCCAGAAGCAAAAATCTCAATTAAATGAGAAGTTACTGTGAGTTTGGAGCTCTGCTACCATGCTAACTAATTAACTAATCGGCAGGTTAGACATAACAAAATTGCTACGTGCTAGCATTAGCTTGATCGCCCAACAGATGATCATCACTGGTTTGTCCTAACAGTGTGACCTTTCATTTGCATATAAAATAAATACCATGTGACATTAATAACCCATGTTAAAGTGATGTCATTTGAAGGAAACAGCTGTGATACAAATTCTCATTAGATTTATGGGATTTTTCTCTGAAAATTGTCCAACCTAGCAACAGTAGCTATGAAAGCACACATGTGGGCGGGGCATAATTACAGATTAAGCCCAATAAAAGAAATATAGGTCAATATTTGTGACATCACTACACTCTTAGCAAAAGGGTTCCATATAGTACCAAAAAGTTATTTGGTTTAAAACAATTGTGGAACCCTATTTCGTACTATATAGAACCCTTTTTCTAGGGTTCTATGTAGAACATTGATGGTGCTATAAAGAACAATGTTTTGTTTTGTTGTACACAGAGTGTACATGAATGACTGGTGACCATGTTAAAACGAACAAATTTTCAACAAATTTTATTATTATTATTATTATTATTATTATTATTATTATTATTATTAAAGATACTAATAATAATAATATTGATGCTGATGTATTGAGTCCACAGTAAAATGGAAATAAAACTAACCAAATCATAAAACACCAAAGTCAGCAGACTGTGACATAATTCTAATAATTCACATACTTGTACAAAGAACCCTTTCCTGAACTGTAAAGAACCATTTAGGCATTCAGAAGGTTCTCTGAGCATTCATGGTTCTATATAGAACCTGTGCTATTACCAAAGAACCCATGAAGAACCCCCTTTTTGAAGAGTCTTAATCTTAATATTTCCTTTGGAAGTTTCCAATATGTGCTTTGTAAAACAGTCACATTAGTATTTAGACATATCTGCTCATCAAATAAGACTCTGGGAAGCTAATGCAAAATATATAAATTTTTTTAGTACTGACCTCTTAAATGCTGCACTGTATTTTTAGGATTTTTAATTTGAATTTTCAACCAAATCTTAGGGTTTTTACACAGCAACCTACAGGAAATAAATTCAAAATAAAATGTGTGTTTTCCTCTTTGTATGTGTATTGTATGCTTGTATATGATAACACATAGTTACAATGTATTGCAAAATATGGAAAAAAACAACAAAAAAAAAAAAACACGCTGCTCAGCACCAAAGAGACTTTGTATAATTCATCTTGCAACTCAGATTTCTGCCACTAGAGGTCTCCCTTCATCAGCACAAAAACTGAGTGCTCAGTTCTGTTTGTTTAGGACTTATTCAAACAATCAAAGGATGGTAACCAAAAATGAATACTTCAAAAATAGTTTTTTCTAATGCATTTTAACACTTATTCCAAAAATATGTGGCTAATGGTTAATCTGAAACCAAACATTTAAGTGGCAGCTCAAAATCAGCAGAAATTAATAATGAGAGTAGTGACATGTATCTTAGAAAATGGAAAAGTAGTGAATCTCTGACTGTAAGAAATAGACACTGGACTTGCCTGCAGGTTAAATAACTTTTAACAAATGTTAACAAACCTTCAAACTAAACTTTTGACAGATGATGAAATAAAAGTATTAGATAAAAATCTGAGAGATATGTGTTTCTCCTGTCTGCAAACAGAACATGATGAACATCATGTCTACGGCAACTTTAACACCTCAAAGAAGGATCTATTGCCAAACAGGCCTTTAAGCTGTGCAGGGAAAGGTGGGCTTCAGCTGATGCTGGTTTGACAGGTTGGTGTGCTTGACTGGCTTTGACTGCCTGTTGCTCAGTAGATACCATCTCTTTAATGGTGTCCAGATTTTGCAGCACTGTTGTTTATGTATGCTTTTTGGCTGCGGATGCAGACTCATGTAATGGTTTTGAGACTTGTCAGGACAAAGTGTGGAACACAATGCCATTAGTGCTGGTTCTGGCCCTTTAAATGACATTTCATTTTTATTTTGATATACACACAAGTGAAATTATCAAATGCATTTGGTTTTGTCACCTTTGATTTTGATTAATTATTAGTAAATATTAATATATTACTTAAAATAATTATTAATAATATTTTATTTATAATTACTTGTTACTATTAATACTATACTAATAATAACTATTAATCATTATTAGTAATAATAATATAATGACACTGATTAATATTGATCATTAATAAAATATTAATACATTATTAAATATTAATAAACTGCTAAAAGCATGTAGCATAAAATTATCTCCCAAATCTATTTCACCTTGTTTGTCAACTTCACTCCAACTCATTACCACCAATTTTACACTCATGTTTGGAATGTGTGGTCAATAGACCTTGTTTACACAGAATTATACCTAGAATGATATTTACATATTATGGACATAGAATTATTATTTGTTACTGCTTTCTGATTGGCTGTTTGCTTTGAATTCCAAGTGCAAGAGCTTAAAAGATTCGTGAGCATGGGTAGTGTTTGAGTGGGCATACACACTCCACTAAACAGAAGAAAGAAAATCAGTGAGTGCTGCTTGAATCGCACGCTTATAAAGTGTGCTCTTGACTTTTTGGCAGTGAACTAGATGAAGTGACAGCGGGGACGGCCAATCACACATTAGCATCAAGCAGCAGAGCCGATCAATGAGCCTGTTGGCGTTGCACAGGGAAACAGGCTTCAGCTTGAGTGGCCTGTTTTCCGCTGGGTCCTAGTGCCTGACCCATTTTCTTTTCATACAGCGTAACATTTTTTTTGATGGTAAAAACCGCAGGGGACCAAAACTGCCTTTTGACATGTACCCCCTGCTCCCCCAAAATTACGTCTGTACCTAAATGGTGGAAGAACGTCTCCTGGGAGTTTGAAATGCAGAGTCACTTGATGTGTTCAAACGATGAGACCATGTCAAAGGTACTTAAATCAGCATTTATTAAAGGCTTATGATTGTAATGTCTTTCTACATTTGACAGTCAGGCAGTGTATGGTGAGCAGTGTGTTGGCATCTATACTGACTTTTGGATTTGGCAGCATCTAAGCTTGAGGCATCTTCTGGACTACAAACCGGATTCCAAAAAAGTTGGGACACTAAACAAATTGTGAATAAAAACTGAATACAATGATGTGGAGGTGCCAACATCTAATATTTTATTCAGAATAGAACACAAATCACAGATCAAAAGTTTAAACTGAGAGAATGTATCATTTTAAGGGAAAAATATGTTGTTTCAAAATTTCATGGCGTCAACAAATCCCAAAAAAGTTGGGACAAGGCAATTTTTACCACAGTGTGGCATCCCCCCTTCTTCTTACAACACTCAACAGACGTCTGGGGACAGAGGAGACCAGTTTCTCAAGTTTAGAAATAGGAATGCTCTCCCATTCATGTCTAATACAGGCCTCTTAACTGTTCAATTGTCTTGGACCTTCTTTGTCGCTCTGTTCTCTATTGGTGAAAGATCTGGACTGCAGGCTGGTCATTTCAGTACCTGGATCTTTCTCCTACGTAGCCATGATGTTGTGATTGCTGCAGAATGTGGTCTGGCATTATTTTGTTGAAAAATGCAGGGTCTTCCCTGAAAGAGA
>BRDA01031657.1:2268-33518 GCA_036984385.1 Crenuchus spilurus | reverse complement strand
TATTAGATGTTGGCACCTCCACATCATTGCATTCAGTTTTTATTCACAATTTGTTTAGTGTCCCAACTTTTTTGGAATCCGGTTTGTAGATAGTTTGTGGAAATGTTGAAAAAAAAAAATGCTAACCTGTTGAAACTTCCCCTCAAAATCTCTAGTAAAAGTGTCCTTCCACTCCTTTGTGAAATCTTTATTTGGAAAGCTTACAGAAATTATGTTGTCCCACATCTATGAAGTAAACAAACAGAAAACAAAGTAGAGCAGAATTATTCCTCATTCACGTTCATAAAAAGGGTAAATTTATTTAAAATGTATTATTTTCATACCTGAATTTCTGAAGTGATGGTGGCACTCAGTAGAACATGGTGCAAAAGTGAGCTCTTAAAAGTCTGTCCTATCCAAGTTCTGATAGTTTTTTTTGCTATGGACAGAAGTTCAAGATCCTTTACATTTAGAGACTCTCCATCTTGTCCATCCTAGAAAATCAGTAACCATTACAAACAAAGATTTATATTGTGAAAAGAGGAAAATATCCTGGCTGGCTTGTCACTAAAATCTAAGTAACTATACATGTACTGTACACGTTATAAAAAAAAACCTTGCTAAGTTATTAAAGGGAGAAATCAAATTGCCAGAGAATGTGCATTTAATCAATGTTATTTTCTGACTTGACATTTTAGCACATCTTCTAAGAGGCTAAAGGAAAAGTTTAGAAACATTAACAAAGTTAACAGTCTTATCAAAAGATGACAGGAGATACCTCACTAATCTAATAACTAATAAACTAATAACTCTTTTAGTTATTTGCCAAAAACATTTTAGGGATGTGCTCTTTGCTCAAATTCAAGTTGCTGACATTAAGAGTAGAGCAAATCTTGTACAAGTGCTTTAGTGTTTTCTGCATATAACTAACTTTATATAACAAGGAGGGGATTTTAAATGTATTGTAACATACCTGTGCATGGACAGACCGATAAAACTCTGAAACTGAAACCACAAGATTCAGGCAAGCAATTGGAATCTCTGTGAAGTTCTGGTTGTAGGAAGATTTGACTCCTTTGCATATTTTCTCTAGAAGTTTTACAGCTGTTGCCAAACAGTCCTTTCCATAGTCATCAGAGAAACAGCTATAAGACATAAATGTTTATTTAATACAACTTCAATACGTATCAGTCCATCATTGATACTAATACAATTTCAATTAAAATATATAACTACTCTGACTGAAGTAGAATGTATTCCTTGCATTTTCATTAAACTTTTAAGTAACTGTACTCTTTTAGGTAATCTATATTTAACCTACCTGTATTTTTGCTCAAGAAGCTGGCTCTGAATGAATGCCAGCATATCTGGCACAGACTGTGGAGAGACAGAAAAAACAGTTTCACCTGATGAAGGTGCAGTAAGACTTCTTTACATACTCCTAATACAAAATGTTTTTGTGGGTGAATCAATCATATCACCATCATGGTTATTGACACGCACTGTGTAGCTAGAGTAGTAAACATCAGCAGGAACTTTCAGCATAAAGAGCTGCAACATTTCCAAAAGCTCCACATGAATTTTGGTACTGCCTTCCAACAATTCGTCAATAGTTAGTAGGTAGGTCCATGATCGAGCCAGCAGCCTGTCTACTTCCACCAGATGAAGATTCCCAAACATGAGTTTCAGCATGGCCCTGAAGTGATATATTAACATTTAATATATGTACCAATTATCAATAAACTAAAATAAAATGTGTACGATTTACAAATAAAGTTACAAGAATTCTAAATTATTTACACTTATACACTGAAGATGTCAACATCTACTAGAGCCCACTTTAGCTCATTATTAATGAAATGTTACTCAGAAAAAAATTAATTGTACCTTCTGTCTTCTGAAGTGTAATTTGAATTGGCTAATCTTATTCCTTGAAGTCCAGCCCACGACTGTTCACCTCTTGAGATGCCTGTAAATGAAACTGGCTCAAATGGTTTTGAAGTTCCCTTAAGAAGATGCAACAGTGGAATCACAACAATCCATCGTGTCATCCCATCTGATTTCACTGTGTTGATCAGCTCCATCAACATGTCAGGCAGGCTGGACAGAGAAGGAGATGTTAAAAAGTAAAAATAACAGTCTACTTGTGATGGTACCGTCTACTTCAGGGGTTCTCAACCTTTTGCAAGCTTGGCCCTCCCAACGCCCATAGTTTTGGACCAAATTAAAATGAACAAATAAAACGTTTTAATGTTTCTTTCAATTTTGGTTTCAACCATTACAAGTTAAAATAATAGTACAATAAATGATACCACTAATAAAACACATTACATTCCCTAGATCAAACATTTTTGAGTTCTAGTGTTGTTATGACATTGGAATTTTTGAGAAGGAAAGATCTTTAATCATTTTCAGTCTCATAATGAGTTTGCTTAATGTTCTAATGTTAAAAAACACATGTTGATACAAATGCAAGCCAATTCTGTGGAATGTGTATTTTTGTCTCAAACTGCTAGTATCTAAACTTGTAGATGTCAACATTTTTGAGCAAATTAAGTTGTACCCACTTTTTCAGGCATGAAAACGACTCTTCTATTTCAGCCCAGAAGGGAAGGAACTGATCTTTAGGCCGATCTGGCAGGCAGAGGGCGGTACAGAGTCGGACAAGCTCTGGCCGCTCTAGCTTAAGTTTGTACTGCTTCCAAACATAGAGCATGATGATAGCAGCCTTCAGAGGATCCTTAATGTAGGCACGTTTCCCACTGCCATCTTTCTGCAGTTGTGGAGTCACATTTTCTAACATAAAGTCCTTCAGGAGCCAACTCACCTAATATTTAAAATAAATAAATAAATAAAAAAACCCACACACCACAAAAAAAACATTTTATTATTCAGTCAAAACCGTGGTCTACTTGCATGAAATAGTTTAGTGTGCTTAGTATAGTGTAGAGGTACCATTTACTTCTGAATGTGTGAAATCTCCGTGTTACTCACATTTTTTTCATCATACCCTAAGGAGGACCACTTTTTTTGTGTGTCTTCATATACAAAGGGTTCACTGTAGACCTGAAAGAACTGCTTCAGTTGGCTGATAAAACTCTTGAGATTGATGTTACTCCATGAATTCAGGAGGTCAAAAATAGTTTCCAACATAAATCTCCCAGCAATCTCTCTCCCCTGGATCACACTTTTCCTCTGATCAGACCAGAAGACCTCCTTCAGTTTTTTAAGCACACCTTTAGATGGTTCTGCACAGATTATGTCATCATACTGATGCCAGTCTCCTGCAATTCAAAGATAGCAGGAATATCTTGATCATACAGGTACACATTTCACTTCTGTTAGTGTACTTCAAAAACTCATCAATGTTGTGCAATTTAATTCCAGCTATTAAAGGGAAATTCTGTGGCAATGGGAGACTCCACTCACCGTCCTCATTCAGCAGATGTGGTTTAACAAAAAGGCATCTGTTGGTGGTTCCATCTGAATCAAATTTGTATATATACTCATAGTCGTATCTCTCCTTCTTCTTCCTATATACAACATACTTGTAGGGTATGGAAACAGATGCTGCAGCTTTTTTTGTGGTCACGTATGTCCCTTCAACAAGATATCCATGCTCACCAAGATCCCTGAACACACAACGCAGTAA
Source organism: Crenuchus spilurus (assembly GCA_036984385.1). NCBI lineage: Eukaryota > Metazoa > Chordata > Actinopteri > Characiformes > Crenuchidae > Crenuchus > Crenuchus spilurus. Next base: position 29,887 of record BRDA01031657.1, on the reverse strand, counting down.
TTAAAAACATCCATCCATCATCACTAGGCACAGGGCAGGGCAGTAATTAAAAAAGACTATAAATATTAAAAACAACACAGTTAGCAAGAGATTAGCCTTACCGTGACACAGACAGTTCCATAAAATTAGCCTTCCAATCACCAATGTGAAGGCCAGCCCTGATAAATATGCGGTCTTCATTTGGGTCAAACTTGAAATCCTTTGACAAGACAGCATGGAAGTAGATGGTGAGTCTCTCACTTGATGAAAACTGCTGAGTCGAGGAGGGAATTCTGCAATTTACATAGAGAAATGATAACTAGTCAGAATCAATGCAACAGCCAATGTACACACTACAGGCAGTCTTAAATGTTATCTCTTTCTTGGTAGACTCTGGACACCTGTTTGGAGGTGGAGCAACTTTGTTGGTCTCTGCATCTTCCTTTTTGGGGGGCTGCTGATTTTTTGTGTCAGTGGAAGCATCTCCTTTTCCCTGTGCAGACTGCTGAGCTTGCTTCAGCTTCACTTCCAGGTCTGACGAGGAAACTGTGTCTTTCTCCTAGTGTAGAAAAAGACACACATTTAGCCTCAATAGCTCAAATCTGTGAAACTAATAAAATATGGAAAGACAGAAAAAATTTGGTTTACTATAACGAGCAAAATACTTTTATCTGAGCTTTGCGCTGTTGGCCAAACACCATCCCACTATTACCAACAGGGACTTTGTTGGTTTCCTGTTTCACACTCTGTGGTTTTTGTGTTTGTTTGCGTGGACTGCTTCTAACATTTGCATTCTGGTCCACTTTGGCATTCTGGTCCAGTGTGGCTTGTGCTTTGCTAGATTTGTCTTTCTGGGCTGTTAGACTTTTAGACTCAGCCTTGGATTTCTCTTGGTCACTCATTTGATCTGATTCTGGTGCTTGCTGGGATGAGCTCTCTATGTCCATGTCAGTGTTCTGAGTAGAAGAGATTTGTCCTTCCACTGTTCCAGGATTTTCCTTGCTTTGCTCTGCAGAATCCTGGTCTTTCTTAGGACCTTTTTGAACTGGTTCTTGAGAAGATGGAGATTTAGGCCCTTGTACTGCTTCAGGAGGAAGACTCTTCTTGCTTTGCTTTACTGAAGTCTTGTGTCTGTTATGGCCTTTATCAAGTTTATCGTGTTCCGTGTGGCTGTCCATCACTCCTTCAGCAAGACTGATGGCAGATGACCCAGCAGACATTCTGGCCTTGTCTTCAGACTGAGCAGGTATGTCAAAGTTGAACGCCTTGTCCAAAGAACTGGCAGATTCCTCACTGTCAGAGGACACAGCTTCCTCTTGTGGCATCTCAATTGTTTTATCAGTCAGGGAGATGTCAGAGAGATCTGAAGTCAAAGACATGGGTTCCTCTTTATCCGAAGCTTTCCTTTTGTTCTTCCTTTTCTTCTTTCGCTGAAACATTCAAAGTATTAAAATTTAAATCAAAACACCTTAATTTTTTTAAATAGAACAAATTATGGGATATATATTTACAAGGAGCTAAACTATTGACATTCAATAGTGAACAAAACTAAGCTTAACAAAAATGAAAAAGTCATGTTGTGAAACAGCAAAGCTAACAAATGATTGTCACCTTCTTTTTGGGGTTGGAGCTGTTATCATCATTTGGTCTTTTAGGAGATGCAGTTGGCTGATTATTCAGAACCAAAGAGGCTGAGTTCATTTCTCCCTTTTCTGCCTCACTGATCTGTGGGACGGGTTCTGGTGTTTTTTCTGAAAAGAAATGTCAATAAAGTCTTTGGAACGACTAATAAGTACTATACGCTTTAAGATTTTAGAGTGTAATATAAATAAAGGAATACAACATATGAATAAAAAATGTAAACTTAATTCATCTGCAAGTAATAATCTTCTTTCAAAATTTAATTAGTTTTGGCAAAATCAAGACAGACAGTGAATTGAAAATACATCATTTTGCTGCCATTTAGCCTACCTTGTGTTTTGTCACAAGATTGTGTTATCTTAGCCCCACAGTGACTGCAGAACCTTGCTGACTCCTCCACAGCAACATGTCCGCAATCTTGACACTCCATCCTGAAAAAAAAAATCAAAACTCAAACAGCTAGGCTACAGAGAGATCAGAAACTATTCCCTCACTTGTCTAATGATGATGCATTAGGTTGTATTCCTCTAATCTTTTATTGGACAAGTTCTTCTCTCTTATACAATAGTGGTTATATGAAGTTGGACATCTCTTCATAATTTGTTAGAGGTTCTATTAGATCTCTAGAAAAACAGCCCCTTTGTCAGATTTCTAAATGTAAAGCTTCAGAAAGAAAAATGACAAAAAAAATATGCTCATAGATTAAGGAATGAATATTTCTTAATGCCATACACTTTTTTTGTGGAAAATATCAACATACATTTTAAACCAACAATCTGTCAAATCTGTCTCAATTCGCTCTTACAGACGTGTCTCTGCTTATTTAAGCTGATCTCACAAGAATCTAAAATACACTGCTCAAAAAATAAAGGGAACACTTAAACAACACAATGTAACTCCAAGTCAACCACACTTCTGTGAAACCAACCTGTCCAGTTAGGAAGCAACACTGATTGTGAATCAATTTCACCTGCTGTTGTGCAAATGGAACAGACAACAGGTAGAAATGAGAGGCAATTAGCAAGACAACCCCTATACAGGAGTGGTTCTGCAGGTGGTGACCACAGACCTTTTCTCTGTTCTCATCCTTTCTGGCTGATGTTTAGGTCACTTTTGAATTCTGTCAGTTCTCTCACTATAGCGGTAGCATGAGGCGATGTCTACAACCCACAGAAGTTGCTCAGGTAGTGCAGCTCATCCAGGATGCCACATCAATGCGAGCTGTGGCAAGAAGGTTGGCTGTGTCTGTCAGCACAGTGTCCAGAGCATGGAGCAGATACTAGGAGACAGGCCAGTAAACCAGGAGACATGGAGGGGGCCATAGGAGGGCAACAACCCAGCAGCAGGACCGCTACCTCCTCCTTTGTGCAAGGAGGAACAGGAGGAGCAGTGACAGAGCCCTGCAAAATGACCGCCAGCAGGCCACTAATATCCATGTTTCTGCTCAGACTGTCAGAAACAGACTCCATGAGGGTGGTATGAGATTTTTAGTATGATTCCAAATCCAGACCTCCAAGGGGTAATAATTTTGATTTACATTGATCATTTTTATGTTATTTTGTTCTCAACACATTGCACTATTTAATAAATAAAGATTTTCAACTGGAATATTTTATTCATTGAGATCTAGGATGTGTTATTTTAGTGTTCCCTTTATTTTTTTGAGCAGGGTATATTTAAATTCAAGCTATATATATTTGAAAAGTAGACCCTTTAAGGTTTCTAGCTTTCATTTTGTTTATAGGATAACATTTTGCAGAGTTATACAAGTGTTTGTAAGTGTTTATGTTGAATTTTGGTTTCATTCCCTCAGACAGGTCCTCAGACTCGAGAGGGTTAAATAATATAATTATTGTAGCAGTGCAGGGGGAAGTAGACTTGATTATTGACTTTACCTTTCAAGTTCTAAATCCCACTTCTAAGGTGAGAGTCCATTTTTAACATTTCCATATAGATTGTAAAAATCTGAGTCAGCTATATAGGTCAGGTTTATTGGAAATTCAGCATTTCAGTAATATAAACAACATTTCATGAATCTCTGTCTCATCTATCAAAAAAAGAGTACCGGTAGTTGTAAGAAACTTCAATATACGAAGCAAAAAAGAGGATGACAATTCTTTTTGCCTTTGCTTTTAAATTATATTTTTCCTTGCTTCTGTTTTGATCCACTGTTTATTACTTATAAATCATTCTCACCATTCTAAAAGAGTCTAAAATTGTCACAAAAGAGTGCCTTAAAAGTGACTAAAGGTCAAAATAACACTTATAGGGATTGTTCACAAACAATGACTACCTCCTTCCAATTAAATACTAAAGTAAATTTATGGTACATAAGCCAAGTGTCACCTGAAACAGTGCAATAAATATCCTTACTGAAGTAATTTACACAACTGACATGTACAATTGTCAAACACAATAACCAAAGTCAATTCCCCACACTATAGGGTGATAAACTAGTAAGATGTGTTGTAATAAGCACAGAATTCAAGTTATGAAGTACAACAATCTTTATTCCACAACACCTCTACTTTCTTAAACTAATTTTCCAACATAAATGAGAAGTCTGATGTTGAATAATTATAGCAATAACAAATTGTTTTCAAAGTCATTGAAAACATGTCTTCTTACTTTGTTAGAGCAGCACTTACAACACATCCACTAGTCTTTGAAACCTTCATTAAGATCTGGATAAAGGAGCATAAAAAAAAAAAAAAAAAAAAACACTTGGGCTGCAGCTGATTGACTACAAGACTGGACCAGAGGCTAAGAAATGATTTCTGAGGAAAGGAAACTTTTGCTTTAAGCAGATGTGTGGTGAAATGTTTTGGAGTCAGCCAGAAGGGGTCAGTATAAATCATTATTTCTATAGCAGAAAGTGTTCCAAGGTTTTTATGGGCTATTTTGAAAATGAAGTAAAAAGTAAGATTAAAATAAAATTTAAGAGTAGTCTACTATTTTTCAAACTGTAATATTTATTATTAGATACTTTAGATAATGGGTTAGTTTCAATACAATACTGTAATATTTATACAACATTGTGTAATATTTTAATCCACCAATATATAACAGTCATGTACATATTCTTCAGTTTTTATCATTTGCATATTTTTTAATTATATGCTTATATTCGTATTACTTATAAATTATAGTAATTACTAAGCGTTTCACCTATTTATCGATCACTGAGTACTTCACTGTTCCTTTGCTGCTGTAACATTTTGAATTTCCCCACTGTTGGGACTAATAAAGGGATCTCTTATCTTAGTTTTAGCCTGTGTGGCGGCTTCCTGTCACACTGGACTGGAGATTTTTTTGGGGACCTGGCAACCCTGACTCAGCCTCTTTCATTTGCACTGTTGTGAAGTTAAGCCCGCTGAGCCAAAGACAAACAGCAACTGAGCCAAGTCCAGACCCAGTTATCTTAGCCATGATGTGGTCGAGCAGAACATGTCTATGTGAATCCAAATGAAGCATTATGGCTGAATAATACACATAGCTAGCATGTATGTTAGCTGCCTTAACCTCACTAGCCGAGTCATTTTTAAAAAACATAATCATGAATACGGCTATGAAACATGGCATGTAAACTGTACAGTTGAAACCCACGTCCCATTAAACAGTGACCGGTTAACCCAGCTAGCTTCTCTTCCTGTTCAGCAGCCTGTCAGTAGTACTTAGGTTAGCTGACTAGCTGACATGACTAGTTACAATAGAAGTTCACGTTTATCTGAGTAAATACGAGCACACAGCTAACAGCTCGACTTCCTCACTTTATGGTGTTATTTAGCTAGCTGTAGCATTCAGCTAGCTAGCTGAAAATACACCCAACAGCAGGCAGCGACATGTTAACGGACAGTAAAGCTAACTTACCTACACAGGTGTGTCGTTGTCTTTTTATCAACTGACGGGTTTGTAGTTTGTCTCAATGGCGCACAACAACTCGCAGCTCACATGAACACATTACTGAGATGTCCAGGACGTCTGTGAACTGACTCTACGTCCCAGAGACAGACTTAAGCACACTTTCGATGCTCTTCAAGTTTCGTTTCATGAGAAAGGGGCGTGAATGAGCTCCTCGGACCTCAGCAGTTGTATCTCAAACTGACTTCTCTATCGCTCAGCTAATAACAGCAGTTCTGTCCACACTCTGAACAGACTGTCGAAGGATTTACATAAGCAAACACTGCAGGTAGGCTGTAGTACTTCAGTCACAATCAAAGACAGACTAACTCTGATTTAGTATTAGCGTTGTTATTGTTTTTCAATGACTTTTTTATACAACAGTTGCTAATTTTACTAGCTTAAGCTACTTCAAACACAACACAGTCTAGTTACTTAAACTGTCAGCGAGTAATAATAAGAAGCCTTCAAAAGTCACTATACTGTACTATATATAATAGTATATATACGTTTGTAAATGGCCTTGCCATGTGCTGTTTATAGAGGGACTTTCTTTAAGTGTTGAAATGCAGTACATTATTACTGTGTCACTGTGACTCAGCAGGCTGTTAGAATAATCCCACCCTGGTATACCCCTTGCAGTAAATTGCCACTGTCAGCCACTCTGAAGGGTAAATACCCACGTTCATCAGCTGTTTGGCCACTGAGATATATATTATATTTATAGTATATTCTATTCCATCTGCATGTCATGTTTATAGTATTTCTTTTCAACATGCATATTATGTCTATGATATCTCCACACTTACATGTATATTTTACAGTACCTCTATAATATATTTGCATGTATATTTACAATAGTTTTACAACATCTCTAAATTAAGTTCACATGTTTATTTGTCCATACCTCTGATTATATTCTGTATATACTGTATGTACATCCTGTACCGACTGCTTATTGGACTTTTGGTTAGATGCTAAACTACATTGCATTGTCTTGTACTTGTACATGTGTGATGACAATAACTAGTACATAATTTAATCCAAAACGTTAAACTGTCATATATTTATATTACAGCTGTCAAATGAAGAAGAAAAAAATCACAATTAATTTTATATAGTTAATCGCGATTAATCACCATTAGCCCGCCACTAGGAGTCGCTAGCGAGCACAATTGTAGAGATTACTGCTGAAACTGCAGAGAAGAGGAGGTGGTGTGGTGCTTTGTAAACAAATGTGTCTCCTTCATTTTCTAAACATTTATGGAAGTAATGTACATTTATTTAGTAATGGAGGAAGTCTGAAGTCCAGTTTGCAGTTTCTGCAGTTTGTGATCTTTTGAGCTGTCATTTCACCTGCTGGTCATAGTTCACTATATTATATCAAGTTCAAAATAAACAAAACCATCTACCAGGAAACGTTAGAGCACTTCATGCTTCCATCTGCTTACAAGTTTTGTGGAGATGCTGATTTGCTTTTCCAGCAGAATACCTGCCCACAGTGCCAAAATACCAAATGGTTTGCTGACCATGATATTACTGCTTGACTGGCGAGTCAACCCATGAGCTATAATCCATACTGATCTACATTAAAACAAAAAAAGATTTAAATATCACTTTACACATAATGAAGATAAAATGTTTACCTTTTTGAATTGAAACTTTATTATGATTATTCAAATTTTCTGATGTATGACTGTGTCTGTTTCTGTCTGCCATCTTTTTCTGATTGTGTCAGTTAGACATGTCCTCCAAACCTTCCATCATCCCACTGCTTCTCCCAGAGGATGAGCTGCTGTGCTCCATCTGCCAGACACTCATTAAGAACCCAGTGACCATACCATGTGGGCACAACTTCTGTATGCACTGCATCAAAACACACTGGGCCAAAATCTCTTCGGCCTTCTACTGTCCCCACTGCAGGAGAAAGTTTCTCTCCAGGCCTGACCTGCAACCCAACACTGTTCTCTGCTCTATAATGGAGCACGTGGTCAAGGTGTGGGCAGAACCTGAGCCCTCCTCAGCTTTGGATGAGAGCTGTGCCAACTGTGATGTGTGCGAGGAGGGACGCAAGTTGCCTGCAGTAAAGACCTGCATTACCTGTCTGGCCAGCTTTTGCAGTGTGCATGTGATTCCTCATACAGAAAGCCAGGCCTTGATGAAACACTGCCTGTATGCACCAGTCACAGACATTAAAGAACTACAGTGCAAGAAGCATGGAAAAGTGCTTGAGCTGTTCTGCATGACTCACAAGGTGGCAGTGTGTTGGCAGTGCTCAGCTAAGCACCGCAGCTGCAAATTGCGTACAGTGGAGGAGATGAGGCAAGTTTGGAAGGTGAGATGATGCACCAGTCCACAGTAGCATCAGACATAATGGTGTTAGCACAAAGGGTTCAATATAGTACTAAAAAAAGATTCTTTGGCTTGTAATAGTAGTGGAATTCTTATTGGTAGTACATAGAACCGTTATGGTGCAAAAAAAAAAGTTAAAACTTAAAAAATAAGTATTTCATAGCTCACTTCACAAAATGACTGGTGACCATATTATACTAGCAAATAATTATATTTGAGTTCATTCAAATAAACAACTCAAAACTTCAGTCAATGACAGTCATTTGTCAATGCAGTAGTGAGAATGCTTGTTGAAAATGTATTATTATTGTTGTTGTTGTTATTATTAATGCTGTTGTAGTTAGTTTATAACAAAATGAACCAATAAATGCTGGACAACATATAGCTTAAAACTAACCATGTGGCTAAATTCATATAACACTCATACAAAGAACCCTTTAGGTAATCGGAGGGTTACTTGAATGTTCATGGTTCTATATAGAACCAGTACCTTTACCATAAAACCCTTAAATAACTTTTTTAAGAGTGTAGTGTACTGTTAATTGCCACAGATGATCATTTTGACATTAAAAAAGGTGAACACAGAAGTGTTTTATTGTGTTGCTTTTTGTCTTTGAAAGTTGGGTTAAGCACCAAAACAAATGCTTTTGTAAGACATTCCCTTTATAGCGTCCTAAACCCTGGGAAGGGTTCTCGCTGGCCGCTCACACAATGCACAAAAAAACTGATTTATTATTTAAAAAACACGAGAAATAATTTAAAAACACGAGAAATAATTTAAAAAGTGTGCTCTGCGCATGCGCAGTGCCTTTAGAAAGCACGTATCGATGGGTAGCACAACTCGACAGAACACCGGCAATACTCCACGAGCTCCGCCATCTTGAGTTTATCTGCTGCTCCGTAAACACCCAAAATAGCCCGAAGCAACATCGTCAGGAAAATAACCGCGAAATAATTAATAAGATAGGTGGGTCTCTAAATGCTGATTGGTTGAGAAGTTTCGCGCGTAGAAAATTATAGTATCCCATAATTCTGTGCGTTCATTGATAGTATTTTTACAGTTATTCCCAGGCTCGTGTGAGACTGTCTCTGGAATAAATAAACAAGTCGACAAAGAGCTGTACACATTGAAAATCTTTTATTTTGAATTATATTGTTGCTCTATATTTTCCATTGTTATCACTCATATTTGCCCTACAGATAGTAAATATCTATAAATATCTGTAAATATGATCAGAAATCCATTACACCAATGGATTTCTGATATGATGTACATGTACATGTAAGTGCTTGTGGCTAAGATTGGCTAACTGTGGCTAAAGCGTGGCTACTGTGGCTAAAGCGTGGCTACTGTGGCTAACTGTCTTTGCCACAGGTAGCTGTTAAATCTGTGGCTAGTCAAATCCTTACGTGGCTAAGAAAGTTTTAAGCCCCTTAGCCACAATGGCTAACATTTTTCATGAGCCAGTGCCAACCCTGCTGGGAGTATTTCACAAAGCTGGATTTCTCAAATCGCCTGGTAATTTGGTCTGTCCGATAGGAGAAGAGGTCAAATTCATGTTAGAAAATGACAAATATTTCACATTACTTGCCCATTCAATCCTATTATAAGTCAAGTCAGTGAGTTTTCTATTCCTTGCTTTCTTGTATGTAAATTAAACACATTAAAATGATTGTCTTTGGTAACTGATTGTACTATATCAAAACTGCTTAATGAGAATAGAAAAATGCAAGAGTATTTCTTTGATAAACAATGAAGCCTAGTTGCATGAAGTCACTGCATGTGTTGTTAATAGGAATATATGATAGGCTTATTTGTCCATGCTAGGTCTTTTCCTGGATATTTAGAAACTCTTACCACACTGATTAAAATGACATGTGCAACTTGTTTTTCATATTATAACTAATACTGACAATCTGACAAAACTGTCTTTCAGGCCTCAATTGATCCAGTTGCTAAAGAAGCTGAGGACAGAGAAGATTCTACTGAGAAAGCCTTGGAAGCCTTAGATACTTTGTCTGAGGGTGTAATGGTAAGATCATTATGGTTGTGCTGCCATTTTTGAAAATCACTTTGTAAGCTAAAGGGGATGGGATATGATAATGATATTTCATTATGGCCCCTTAAGGACTGTTTCTGAAGTGGCATTTTAAAGGTTTTATCCTGTCTAACCAAATCAAGTTCTGTGCTATGTTTCTATAGTAAACTGCCAAATATACCAGCATGGTGGAACTGCAGTGAAGAGTGTCCCTGTAAAACAATAACGTCCATAACAGATATGTCCTTGCTTTCTCATTGGTTCACAGAACAACAGGAACACCCTTAGAACAAACATTCTGTCTGGGGTCATGTGATTAATAGGAAGAGCAGAAAACCACTATAGCTAGCAGATTTTGCAAACTTAGAGAGCTAAAGATAGCCCAGTCACATAACCAAATCCTAACACCTGTTAATTTGTGGGTTTGTTTGTTCCTGTTCCTCAAGCTTTCCACTGCCCCCAGGTAACTGTGATACCCCCTACCCTATTTAGAGTTTGTAAGTAATCAATAACTGACTAAGTAATTGTCTGTAAATAATAAACTGACCCATTCAGAGCACATAAACTTCTTAGCCAAATCTAGTCACACCCATGTTGACTTTAAGAGGCACTTATCATTACGTAGGAATGAGGAAGGTCAATGGTAAGTGATAGAAACAACCCAAAAAGTTATGAGCACTAATTTTGTGGATGTAACATTTGGAGACCTACACTAGCTACATACATGACCTGATCTAGGATCTGTTCCTGTCAGGAGGGTCATTGTAGGGATTGAGGAACCTGACTCCAATCATATCAGATCATCTTGTATCTGGAAGTATTATTAAAATGTCACTTAAAAAAAATTATGGGCCCCGAGTGGCTCAGCGGGCTAAGACGCGGACACTATGACCAGAGGATTGCGAGTTTGAATCCTGGTCATGCTGTTTGCCATCAAACAGTCGGGGCCCAAGAGAGCAAAAATTGGCAATGCTCTCTCAGAGCGGGTAGATGGTGCTCTCACTCTCATATTGCAAAGTACTGATTGGTCCATTTGAAACTAGAGACCCTGCACTTTCCTCCGAGTGCGTTGATTCCCCAGTGATGGTGTATCAAGCAGTAATTCAAAAAGAGGCGGTGGCTGTATCGCACGCAGCGGAGGAGGCGTGTGCATGTCTTCACCCTCATAAAGTCAGGGACAATGCAAAGTGATGGGGAGAGCCACTAATGGGTTGGGTTCATTGGTGACTACCACATTGGGAAAGGAAGAAAATTGGCAAAAATGTATTTTAAAAAATTTATGACAAAAGGAAATATGTTGTTTGCACAAATGCTCTGAGGCAAGCATAGTTGGTAAGACAAATGTTCATACCCAAATATGATATAGTACGGGCAAGAGTTTAAATACTTCTCAGATTTTAGAAAAATGGGGCAAGAGGAGTGCAGTAAATAATCATAGGATAAAATCATCAGCTTTATCAACTTTCATTCTAGCACTAAGGGCAACCAATGCCTTCAAGCATATTTTATCATTTTGTCAGGCTGCTGCAGAGAAGATGATGGATGATGTGAGGATCTGTTTCAAGGCTTTATATGACACCATTGAGCATGCAGACAACAGAGTCACAGCATTCATAACGGCACAGAAGAACGGAGCCTTCCAGCATTTAGACAAGCAGAAGGAACGGCTGGATAATAACATGCTTGCTATATCACATGTTATGGATCAGATCAAAGAACACAGAAGCAATGACTCCTACTTCAACTTTTGTCTGGTTAGTACAGGATTGTAGTTTGTAGAGAGAATAGTCCTGCCTTGCTATGTTTACTCATTTATGTCTCTCTTGTTATAGCCCCTGCCACAACTTCCCCCAGAGATCAGAGAGTTATGTAACTCTGATGTTCAGCTGGACGGTCGAGCTGTGGAGAGAATTGTCCTGGATCTCCAACAACTCAACAGTAGTTTGGAATCTCAGCTCTGTGCCACCCTGAAGAGAAGAGAGGAACTGCGAGACAAAGGCAAGGCAACATCTATGTCCTCAGAGTGGTGATTTTATAAATTTGTCATATTTAGTACAAGTAAGTTCTGCATGATCTGCTAGATTTAGTGTTTTTTCCATCACAGATCTGGAACTGGATGATTTCAAAGTTGTCAGCGGGCACAGCAAACGACGCCACAACCTTTTGAAGTGTAAGAGAATTTAACTAAATAAATAATGTAAAGGTAGATTTTAAGTAGGACAATTTGATGCCATGTCCAACACTAATAGCACTTTTCCACCAAAATAACTGGTTCTTGAACTGGTGCCGTTCGGGCTTATGAGAACCTCGGTGCTTTTTAGTGAACCAGCCCGCATTTCCATTAGTTTTAGTTGAACCGAGGATACATCACGGTGTATGTCATTAACAACGCGGAATTATAAGCAAAGATGGCAGAGCGCATTGACTACTAGCGAGCATTTGTGCTCTTGGTACAAATATTTGTTTCACTTCACAAGTCAAATCTAGAGCTACTTCTACTATAGAGTAGATCAAAAAACGCCGGTACATTCCCTCGTCCAGCTCCACTGTGCGACAGCTCCTTTTTAGAATCTCTGTCGTCCTTTTTTAGCTTCTTTAGCTTATCTATCGCTCTCTTGAACGAACAAAACCTGCCCGAGCTAAATCCTCCACCAGCTCGCTGTAGAGTTTCTCCTAATACTCCCCTCAAGTTTCTGCTGAAACTCCGGAGGACACCAAATAGAGAGTTTCTTCAATGAGTTTCTATGCTACGAGTCGCCATCTTCTTGCGTTGAGTGCGCAGGCGCATTTGGTTCGCACTGAAAAACCAAGTAGTTTTTGGTTCCCGCTGTGAACAAACGTTCCTGGTTCGGGGTGGTATTTTTGTTGGTGCAAATGCCCCGAACGGTTCAAAATTAGGTTCATGAACCGAACGGTGCCGGTTCCGTGTTGGTGGAAAAGTGCTATAAGCTGTCTCCATCTGACCCTTTTGTTTTTTTTTCTTTCTGGCCTTACAGATTCCTGTGGGGTGACTTTTGACCCTATCACTGCTAGTGCCTCAGTATTGCTGTCTGAAGACAGCTTGGCTGTCACAGTGGAGCTTAGTGGGCTCTCAGTCTGGAAGGATTACCAGGTCAACACAGAGATGGGCTTCAGAGTGTTGTGCTCTCAACATTTCACTAGAGGGCAGCACTACTGGGAAGTCATCCCACCTGAGGATATCAACAGCAACTGGGCCGTGGGTGTGACATATAAACATGGACAGGAGCACTACCAATGTTTGGGCAGAGACAAAACCTCCTGGTGTGTCAGGTGGCAAAATGCAGACAAGGCAAAGGATAAGCATGATAACTCTAAGAGCAGAAAAAGTACAGGAAGTGGAGAAGTTATATCAATAAAGATGCAATGTAAGGAAGGGACCAAATGTACAACAGGAGAAGTCGAGGGGCCAAAGTTGGAATCAGAATATGATAAAGGTCACAATAAGGAAACTGATGAAGAGACTCCAGAAGGACGACTTCTAGACAACCATGAAAGAGAAGGAAAACAAACCCATCTCACTGACAGCATGGCAGTTGTTTCAAAATCAGCAAAAGAAAAGGCAGAAGATAAAGACAAGGCAGAGTCAAAGGTTACAGAGGAAATGAAGGGCATTGTGACAATTAGGGAGGAGGAAGAAATCAAGGGCATCGCCGGGTTCTTTGCCTCCCATAATCAGGAGATGCATTTGCTTTCCCAGAAGCCCCCCAGCAAAATAGGTGTTCATCTGGACTGTGATCGAGGCTGGTTGTCCTTTTTTACTGTGTCTGACTTCAGGGTCAAGCTCTGCTACAGGTTTCAGGCCCTACTTTCTGCTCCTCTGTATCCTGCTGTCTGGCTTAGAGACACAGAGAAGACAATGACCATTAGCAAAGATGTTTGCACTGCTGACAGCTGTAGAAAATTGCTTTTTGTTGGCCTTGGTGATTCAGTGCCTTTGCCGTAAGGGATTTATAGGACAGTGCCACTGCTGTTTAGTTTGGTTTTGGTGTCTACCACCAAAGTTGTTGACAGTGATAGGCTTTAGTACCGTTTTTAGTTCGTTTTTATGTGAAGTAGGAATATTGTGGATATGTACTTTGAGGTATCAGTAGGGCTTCAGCATTTATTTCCGTTATATTGAACAAGATCATTATTCTAGTGTATTGAGGTTATTTATGGACTAATATGTCACTGTGTATTAATTCTGTAATGTATGGAGTGTTTATTGAGGTTATGGGCCAATATCTCCTAGTGCATTCACAATATTCCTACATCCCATGATGCCTTACACATGTGCTAAACATCTGAAGGAAAGTAAACAGCTGTTCTAAGCCTATAAGCTCACTGTCTTGTGGAAAAAAAAACTGAACTAAAAAGGGGTGACACTACCCCACGTCACAATCTGTCGTAGCAGATTGAGAATCTACAAAGAATGGAGAGGTCTGTAATTTTTATTGTAGCTACACTTCAACTGTGAGTGACAGAATCTAAACAAAATGACCTTTGTGACCTTCCTCAGAATCACCCTTACTGCAGGAGGCGAGATATTGCATGGAGCCCCAGACCGAGGAAGATTGACAGTCATCTTGTGTTTCTTCCCAGTTGTTGCATTCTCACCAAGCTGCTTGCCTATTGTACTGTAGCCCATCCCAGCCTTGTGTAGGTTTATAATTTTGTCCCTGGTGTCCTTAGACAGCTCTTTGGTCTTGTCTATGTTGGAGTGTGAATGAGTGTGTGGACAGGTGTCTTTTATACGTACAGGTAATGAGTTCAAACAGGTGCAATTAATACAGATAATGAATGCACAATAGGAGGGCTTCTTAAAGACAAACTAGCAGGTTTGCGAGAGCCAGAATTTTTGCTGGTTGGTAGGTGATGAGTATTTCATCCAAGAAAATGCTAATTAATTATGTAAAAATCATACAATGTGATTTTCTGGATTTTTTTTTATTCCATCTCTCAGTTGAAATGCAGCTACAATAAAAAATACAGACCTCTCTATTCTCTGTAGGTGGGAAACTTGCAAAATTGACAGTGTATCAAATACTTATTTTCCTCACTCTATATATCTACATGTGTGTTCAAGTAATTGTATATATTACACACACACACATACACAGAATATGATTATAATGGTGCTTACTGAATCATAAATTCCATTCCAAATTTCCAGTATGCGTTTATGCAACATAAGGTGACAGAAGAGGGCATTTGTTTTAATTTTCTGCTTTAAACAAATGCAGCCTTTATTTACACACACACACAAAAAAAAAAAAATATATATATATATATATATCTATATCACTGTGCATTGCCCTACTTTCACCACCAGATGGAGTCACTAGTGTGCTGCTGCTGTCTGCAGACCTGCCAACCTTGGAATTGTTTTTGAGTAGCAACATCTGCAGCGTTGTGACAGAGCATGGCATAGCACAGTCCTGCGCAAAGTCACGTCTGCTGATCAGTATTGAGTTCACATGCCCACTAATCACAACTTATTACTAAGCACATAGTTCCCACTCACCCCCATATCTAGTTATTCAACTTGCAAGTATTAAGAACATTTTTACAGTATTTATACAAATTCATATACTCAATTATTATTTAGAACAATATGCCATATTTTAACCAGTTACCCATAACTACCAATATTCAATCTTTGACCACATATGCATCACCATACATCAATATGCATCATCTTTAACTAGTCATACTGTACATCTCTATACACAATGTTATACAATCCTTTCCTAGTTACACGTCCCTATGCACCATTATATACACTCTGTAACCAGTTATACATCTCTATACCATTATATACAACAATAACCAGTAACACTGCACTTTTTCAAAAGGCCGTTTTTGTCCCGTGCAGTTTTATACTGTCAAAAAACAAGCTTACACTATATTAAATGGAAACAGGTCAAGCACTAGGACCAAGTGGAAAATGACTGGTCAAGCCTCCCTTTAGAGTTGGCCAGGTTTCCTTTTAGACTGCCCACAAGCTCAACGATTGGCTCTTGCTAACGTATGATTGGCCGTCCCCACTGGCATTCCATCTGGTTGTAAACAGCCTCTTTGGCCAAGAGTCCGTGTTCACCTGCCACTGTTGTTAAGGTATAATATTATGTAAATATGGTCTATACATTCCAAAAATAAGTGTGAAATTGGTGGTAATGAGTTGGATTGAAGTTGGCTAACAAGGTGAAATGCAGAATTGGGTGATAATTGCTTTACTTTTTAAAGGGTGATAATTGCAACTACATGCTTTACAACCAGTCAAACCACAAAGGGAACAGTGAACTTAACAGTAACAATAGAAAACTACAAGTACTAGAAAACAGTGAACTGAAAGAGTTTGATTAAATATGCAATTAAAAAATCATGAATATTTAATATTTGGTTAATTCATAATATACATTTTGATTATTAATAACTTAAAAGTTATTAGTATATTTTTAATAGTAATCATTAATAAAATAGTATTTTTAGTACTTACTCATTTATTAATGAATAATACATTAATTATTACTGAAGCCAGTTGTGTTTTGACCCCACCCCACCCACGCTCTGAAATAAAATTTTCATCCCTGCACACATGGCTGCCCAAATTGTTGTCAAAAACATGTTTTTGTGGTGTTAAGGCATCCTCCCTATAGTCCTGATCTTGCCCCATCAGACTATCACTTGTTTGTTCCCCAGAAAGAAGCCATAAGAGGACAGAGGTTAACGTCTGATGAAGAGATGAAGATTGTGGTGCATTTGTGGCTCACAGCTCAGCCAAAATCTTGTTTTAATGAGTTAATATTAAAGTTTGTTGATAAGATGGACAAAGTGACAAAGCTGGAAGATTATGTGGAAAAATAATGTCTTTTCTGAAAAGTGATTAAAATAAATTTTACAGCCAGAGTGCGGATCATATAAATACACGTGGAGGAAATCTTTAGTTAGTCCTGTTTGGGTAATAAACAGTATGTTTGTTAAGTGTCTTGCAGCCTGCTATGTTTGATTTCATATTGAAAATGATATTTAATAAAATGAACAAATACTTGCAGTGTTTGTTGATAGAATAAACTACAGTTGCTGCATAATTATAATCCTACAATACAATTTTCCACAGAGGAGAGTCCTCACTGACGGAAGTGAATCATCACTGACAGAAGTGATGAAGCTGAAACGTGGAGAGGCTCCAGTCCTTCTGTATATAAAGCTCTGAGCATGGAGGAGAATCAGGACCAGCTCTGTTAAACATCCAGTGAATCCAGTGTCTGTTTTCTCTCCTAACATCTTCCAGCAGGATGAGGTTTAACAGGCAGGCTTTGATAGTTGTACTTATTTCAGTACTGACTGTGTACACACCGACAGAAGCCTGGTACAAACCAGCAGCAGGACCGAGTTATTACTCTGTGGGCAGAGCATCTGGTCTGCTGTCCGGGATCCGCAGGTCACCAGTCCGCAGAGCCCAGCTGGAGAGTGGAGAGTCTTCTGAAAACGACCTCTCAGAACTGTATTCACAGCACAACTCCGCCCTGACAGATACGGTAAGCCTAAATATTTCAAACTACGGCTCAAGTCTAAAACCAAGACGTTTAGCTACGACACTTCTGTGCTGTAAATGTACTGATGTTCGCTTATGCCAGACAGGGTTGCCAGAGTGGGCGTTTTCACGCTGGAAATTTCTTTTAAACGTGCATATAAAGTTAACAAGTTTCAGTTCAGCATTTAGTTATTTCTAAAGAGAAATTTGGTTTACAACACAGTTATTTACATACATCACATCCACAAACAATATATTAAAATAAGAAAGTATAATTTATTAAGCAAACAGAAGGTATTAATTTAACCCTCTAACGCAACAACATGACTTCACAGGAGGTAAAAGTATTTTTAAATCTATTACAATTAATTTTTGGAAGTCTGTAGTGAGCTTGAACGAAGAAGCTGAAACTTTACATTCAAAGGATGATCTGATACAACGCCTTCAGTCCTGTTTATGATGAGCTGATGAAGTTATAAGGATGCTGACATCCCATAATCTGACAACTGGTTTTAATAATCAGACTTAGAAGACTTAAATTTTCAAACCAACTAGTAAGTACAAATTTTAGAACTGTCTCAAGAAAAGACGTATTAAATAAAGCCATACGCTTTAAAGTTTTTATATGTACGAGTGCTTTCTGCTTTCATCTTTACTTTTCCACGTGTCCCATCATAAAAATGCACTAAATATATTTTTTTACTTTGACAATAACGTAAATCCCTTCATAATGTATCTATACTTTTTTATATCAGCAGGCCATGTTAGTTTTAATACGGTCGAAATGCTGAATATCAGCTGTTTTTATATGTACTTTTATAGTTATTCATGTCTCGGCTGGCAAACACAAAAACAATCTGGCAACCCTGCTGCTACGCTAAAACCTAATTTTTGTATCACCATTATTATTTAATGACGAGTGTAAAAACGTTTTTGACTAATCATTATATTTGTATATCCACAAAGTTTGTGTTATACTGTTTGAAGAAGCGTATTATATTAATGTCCAGTTCCACCTTAAATAGTGCATTTACACGCAGGTGTCCGACAAGTTCGCAACGTACCAGCTGCGTCCTTTAAGGTGGAACGGAAAATTCAGCTTGGTTAGATTCTGGTTAAAATTCTAATAATTATCGGTGCGATAACTCAAAATATTGTAATATATTAAAAAAACCTTTGTGAAATTAACCGTCCAATTCATTTCACAATGCGATTTCATTCGTGGCCATGTTTTGTTCGACTTGCAGAATGTGTGTGTGAAAGACGTGACACCGAACCTGAAGAGCTGTGAACTCGTCCGGGACACCAGGACCACGTTGCGCTGTGAAGCGACCGTGCTGATCGCAATGAACTCGAGAGAGTGTCTGCACATCTGAGAACCTCTACCTCCACATCCAGCATGAAGTGTCTGTATATGTATTTAAGATTACAGTGTGTAAACTAGTCCACTGGTCTCCACATCACATGTATGACGAGTGTGTGCACACAAAAACAGTACATCATGAAAATGTTCATTGTTCATTTAACCCTGCTATTATCTTTGGGGGCATTTTGACCCCATCCAATGTTTAACGTCTTTAAATACATGTATAACTTTTTTGCTTCATTTTTTAAAAGACGTTTCCTATTTTCACACTGATAACTGAGTAAACATAAAATTTATGTTCTTTGGATTCAATTTGACTCTAGGCCGTTTTAGCCAACAAAACATTTTCAAGAGTAGAAAGTGTTTGAGACAGGAGACAGATTATAATCATTTTCTGGAGGTTTAAATGCTGGGGTCAAATTGACACCAAAAATAAATGTTATTAAATATGAAGGTAATAGGAGGGTTAATGCATTAGTGACATTTCAAGCTTTTTTGTTTCAATGTTGATCAGTGTGGCTTGTAGCTCATGAACCACAGAAATCCACAATCTCAAATTATTTGAATTTAATTTTACATTTGAGTAAATTACTCTTCAAACAATAGCACAATTAACAGAAAAATGGCTTGAAATGTTCCTTGATAGTAATGAATAAGTGTGCCTTTTTGACCAACACATGAGCCTTTTCATGATCGTCTAATTTATGGAGATGCACTAGTAAAATAAATCTGATTGCACCAAAACTCCAGCACTGTAATCAAGAATAAAACAAAGTATGAAATAAACAAGAAAAATCTACAACATTCACTGTTGTAAAAGAATAAATGATTTATTGTATGTACACGTCGATGGTTTATTACACACAAGTAGACATAAAAAAATACACATAATAAAAAGCACAATAAATAATGCATTTGAAATACTAAAAAAAGAAAAAAATATGCAGGCTTAAGAGTCAATACTCCGTATTCTCAGAGCAGTGATACAGCTTCAAGATTCTGTGTGGTTATCGTGTTCATGACGGCAGCAAATACGTCTCGCACAGTTGATGTGTCGGTGGCGTTGCTGTAATGAGGGTACACCAGCTTGCCTGAGGTGGTGCAACGTGCCACAAACAGGGCAGTAACATGACGAGCAGCTGCATTTACATCATAGTCAGGACCTGTGGCACATGGGGGACACGGTTTGTGAACACTTAATCACACAACACTAGTCAATTAAACTTTTAAATAAAAAAAATGTAAAAGAGAGAAGACAAATGCATCAGTGAGTACGTGCAATAACTCTATTCATGGATATAGTCGCACACAGAACATATTTCAAGTTTGTAATACAATCTAATGGCACGTCCCCCATCCCAAATGTAGCCCATCAGCCAAGACAAGTTTGCTTTTAGCTTTGTGCTGAAAACAAAGTAGCAAAACAGTAATGAAATCTAATGCCTCATCAGCATTTTGCAGATTGCATGACATCAGATTTATTGGCAAAGTACGTTGACCGATGCAAGGAATTTCTTTCCAGCTGCTGGTGTCACTCTACTCATATACAATATACAGGTAACGTACATACAATTTACAGACCTTACACAATATACAGTTAATATATATAGTACACATGCTGTAAAGGGACAAGTAATATAGACAATGTGTTTATAATTACAGAATCTGCAAGCCACATACAGATTAAGGATGGGTGATGAACATGGTCATGCAAGCTACAGCAGTGTACACGTTTGGGAAGAATTATAAGGGACAGATGTGGGATAAGTGTAATAACTATCAGGGGAAACCAGGAGTAGCTAAAACCCTAGCAGAGGATATTGGTAGTCAGCTGTTTATGAGGGTGACAGCCCGAGGGTAAAAACATAACTTGATTCAGAGTCAAGCTGTTAATATCAAAACATTACATACTATACACAATTTCCAATGCTGTATGACTTACTATCTAGAAAACTAGACCAGTGTACATAGCTGAAATGCCATCAGTTGTACTTTTATCCCTTTTGAGCCAGGGTGCCCAATCATGGAGCTCTACGGCCCTGCCGAACCTTAATCTAACAAACCTCTTTCACATAATGAAGACCCAAGACCCATGTGGACATCAGTCAGGTGTATTGGATCTGAACTCTCCACAATGGTAGTTCTCTAGGGTCAGGGCTGGGAACCCTGATTTGAGGTTTCATTAGTTTCACACCACCACTCCAAAATGAAGTAAAACTTCAGACAGCAGAAAAGTCTTTCACTGAACTATTACTTTAACAGAGAAGTTCCAAGGTCTTTGTACATGGGGAGGAATCTGATCCTAAAACTCCCAGCTCAGAGATGATCAGTTACTCCCAGCTTGAGTAAAATTAATTCTAATGAATTTGGCCCATTTTTTCCTTGGTTGAACTCATTTAGGAAAAAAAAAATCATCCTTAAAACATTATGAAGCCTTTGATTTGCAATGCTAGTTATCCAATAGTGAACCAACTCCCCCCAAAAAAATATCACACCAGCGTACAGATGTGGGCCTCACCTTTGAAGTCGGAGTGGTAGAGCCTCAAGTGTCTTCCAGAGTGCATTATCTTCTCACAAAACAGATCGGTTTTATTCATGAACAAAATCTGAAGATACATTTAAAAATTGTGAGCATTCTAGTCACAGTCATCTGCAACTTCTCAACACATTCAAATATTGTGCAAGTAGGAGACATCACCTTATTTAAAACCATTTATCTTAAAGATAACTGAAATGGCAAGTATGTTTAACCAAAACAAATTGGAGGATAATTATAAATACTGACCCATCATGTGGGGAGTTATTGAAAGGGTTAAACATTCACATACACCAAGGTTTTAGGTCCCTGATGAGATGTAAAGCTACTTATCCTGCATGTACGCATGTTAATTCTGCACAAAGTATAACAATCAGCTGCTTGTTGAACATTGACATCTATGGTTCTTTAATGCATTCCAGGAATCACTTGACAATATCACATCACATCTGGCTTACACAGTGCAGTATAAAACTTGGAATAAAAATCAAAGTTATCAAAAAAAAAAAAAAAAAAAAAAAAAAAAAAAAAAGCTATTCAGGTATACCCATGACTTTAAATAATCAATACTAGTGCATGTCTTTAGAAAAAGAAAAAAAAAACTGAACATTGTGGGAAAAGTTAACTTGTGCTCTTAATTCAGAAAGCTACTAATTTTTCAATAAATTACATGGTGACATCTCATCTTTCATCTCACCTATCAGTACAACTTATAGCTCATTAAAATCAAATTCCGAATCGCAAGTTATAAGAATTTCATTTGGAATCTGAGTAAATTACTATTCAAACAGTACAAATTAAAACAAAAAAAAGGCTTGAAATGTCATTTTACGTATAAAGAATATAAACCATCACGTTTGCATGATGTACACATTTGTTTGGAGATGTACTAGTATATAGCTGGGATGTGTTCAGGTTGTAACTGGTGCCTTTGAACCTTCTGGAAATGACTCCCCTACTGGTGATCTTGCTTTTATAGACTTTAGACGTTAGTCCATGTTAGAAGCAATTACCTGATATTGCTTGGCAGAGAAGCATCTAGAGCCTTTGATGTCTTTAATAGCACAAAATATCTTTAGCATCACTGTACATTTGTTGCCAGGCACAATACTTTGTAAAGCAGCTCACCAATGAAGCTTTTCCAAAATGCGTGGTCTTGCATATAGTAGTAAAAAGCTCCAGGCTTTCTTGCAGATGGTTCTATGGGAGAAGAACATGGTCGTCAAAAAGGAACAAAAAGGAAATATCCAACACATCCGCCAAACTGATTTAGCACATCCACAATAAAAAGGTGATAAGGCTACTCCCTAAATGAGCTTTCAATTAATTGTTTCTTTAAAGAATAATTGTTAAATGCAATTGTGTGAGGTGTAGGGCAAAAATATAAAGATGGTTCTCTAAAGAAGCTCCTTTAAAGGAACCATCTTTAGTCTATCACATGTTAATTTTAAAGAGGGCATCCATCCAGCATTTGTTCATTCACTCATAATACAAACTAGAATTCACCATCTGTAAAATAAAAATGGACACTGAAACACAAATGTCCATTACACTGTTGAACTTGAATAAATTTAGATAATCACTGATATCATTACTCACCAAAGAGGGGTGCTCAGTAGCAGTTAGATCATACCCACCAAGAGCCACTACAAATAGCACAGCCCGGACATCGTCAAAATAGCTGAACCACTTCTTCCTCTCTGAGCACTGACTGCCCACATCATACATTCTGTGAACAATAGTGTATACAGTCATATCTCTCTCATCCAGATAAGATCTTATTAGGTGAAATCCTCTTCACAAAACATGAATGTGAAATTTATCCTTTCTTCTACAAGGCCTTATATGTGAAAAAGCATAACGTTTTCCTAATTTTAAATAGGAATTATAACTGTGCAACATGTCAACACTGTTTCAAAATGTATGTGCTATTCACTCCTCAGTTCACAAAAATGAAGACATTTAAATGTAGCTTTACTGAACAAGAAATAACATTACAAATCACTTCTCTAAAACTGTAATGGAGTTACTTTAGGCATTAATTGAATAATTCCATAAATTAGTTAAAACTGCACAGTACACAGGAAACCTCCTTTACAGCATTTTATTTTGAATGCAATGTCCTCTTCTCTGAATACAATGGCTTAGATATGTTTTTATATACATAATGTATTCTACACAAGTATGATAAATTACAAAAACTTACATTAATGCATTACACTTACAAAAAAAAGTACCTTAGCACTGCCTATTAATACAGAAGTTTAGCTCCACCCTTCACTATGAAGCTTCAAAAAGTATTTTATATATGAACTTTTAACAAGTGACAAATTCAGAAATAAATTTTTCATGCAAGAACCATACAGCCTAGTTGAAGCAATCCAGAAAGTGTCCCCAAATCTTCTCAAATTTAGTGTGTGCTCCTGATCCTGAAGACTTCTATGATAGATTGTAGGAGAGACAGACTGCCAGTGTCGCATATCACCATCATTGCTATAACCATTCATAAGCTTAAACCTGGTTGTTCAATGCAAAGCCAAAAACAGCCAAGTTCACATCCAGAGGAATCTGCCCATCATACACTTTAGAATAGAAATGAATAACAAGTCTGCATAATGGATTTCAGATTTTCAAGAGCTATAAGCCAAACTCCAATAGCATCTGATCAAACCAAAAAGGCTGGAAATGTCACTAACTAAAAAAATGACGGTTCAACTTTTTGAATTAAATTATGAACAATGTTCACAATATTCCTATTTAATAATTTGGAACTGTATATTGTAAGGAGCAAAAGAAAACTGCAGCTAGTCATTGTAAGAAGATCAAATGATTCAAAGGTTAATATCTGTATATATTAATATCTAGCACTCCAATTCTGGCACTCAACTTTGCAAAACAAAATACGAATTGCTTGATGGACTCTACCTTTGAAAAGATCATTACATTATGATGAGCATTGCCCTCATGAGAAGCAGCCTGGACTGCTTTTTAAAGGAGCCACAGTTAGAACAGAAATAATATGACAAGTGAATCATACAGAAAAAAAACAAAAGGAAAAATGCAGCATAAGAGCCCTTTACTTGCCAATGGGAGCACAATTATCCAAGTGTAATGCCTTTAGTCAAAGAATATGACTTATTTCCGTATGATTATGATTCATACACCATCAAATGTAGTCTAATAAGAGCAGTGATTATATCAATTGTTGGAGCCAAATAAAAGGATGGTAAGTTCATGATTCCATGAGTTATATTTTCATTATATAAAAACACGACACTTTTTGCATTAAATAAATCTCATATTTAGTAAGCCTTCAAGCCATGCAAAGCATTTGTAAAACTCAAGTAATGTTCATTTTGTCAAACACACAAGACAACAGGCCAATTTATTGGTGCTTAAATTGGATTTGACACCAGTCTAGGTGTAAACATCGATGTGCACAAAGGTGTTAAAGGAAAAGGAAACTGAAGATCCAGCTCTCCATTTAAAGATCTGCAACACTTGTACATGTCAGGTCATTACAAGTGGGAAGTCACTGTGAAACTGACTAATTTTATTACTTATAAAATGCATTACAAAAAATGAATGTAGCAAAATTTCTATTTTGATCTTTACCAAGCTGAAGTTAAGTCAGTCAGGATATGTGCGCAATATATATTCTCTACAAGTCACCAAGACTCCATGCATTCACGAGACCATGAAGCAGAATGGACCACTGCATGTAAACGTAGAGTGCACTCATACATTGTGCTAGACGGCCATACATTGTTAGGCGAAGTTGGCTTTTTAAAAATAAAAAAAATAAATAAATAAAAAAAAAAAAAAACACACCATGACAAATTTAAAATGAGTGAATACTGGCTGGCGTTAAGCCAGAAGACAAAACAGACACTACCGGCCACAAACTTTAAAAACAAGGGTGCTGCTCAAAACAATGTCAAAGTGGGAAAGCATTTGCTATTTAAAAAAAAAAAAGAAAAAACACCCACACACACACACATACCACACTACCTTGACATCTACCGTGTTTCACAATCAGCAAATAACACAGAATATGAAAATGCAAAGCTTCTGGAGTCCAAATCCCCAAAGTACCATTAGGTCAAAATTAGCCACTAGCAAGTCTCTATAGGTTTCAATTGAGCAACTGCTCAGTTTTACAAACAAGATATTTCTTTCATTAATGCTTTATTCAGAAACTTAACACATTTTTTGGTTAATTAAAAAAAAAAAAAAAAAAAAAAGGAAAAAAAAGGGAAAAAAAAAAAAAAAAAAAAAAAAAAAAAAAAAAAAAAAAAAAAAAAAAAAAAAAAAAAAAAAAAAAAAAAAAAAAAAAAAAAAACCAAAAAAAAAAAAAAAAAAAAAAAAAAAAAAAAAAAAAAAAAAAAAAAACACAAGGTTGTGTGTTAGTATGGTATGTTAGTTTTACTGTGGAAGAATTGAGAAAACATGTTCATGAGTAAGAATCGTGATCTCAGTTGTAAGGCACACACATTTGTATTCTTATTTAATCAAAGATTGAGCAGCTCTAGCCAATTCCCTGTAGTCTATCAGGTTGCCATGAAGCATGTGAAAGCATGCCAGTAACATGTTATTGCCACAAAGATCAAGATGTGAAAGAGAAGGATGTTTGAGTGTTAATGCGAGTAATATTGTTCATTATTGTGATAATCTTGGAAATAGTAGCAGAGAAAGCTTAACCATCACTTAATATCATTATTGTTTTAAATTATAGCACAATGTCAGACTTAACTAAGGATGTAAATCTCTACCAGTAGTTTGATCAGACGAGGATGGATCTCCTTTGAGAGTCTGGTTCCTCCTTCCAGCCTTGGGGGAGTTTTTCCTTGCCACTGTTGCCTTCGGCAAGCTCACATCGGGCTTAGATTCAAATTGTCAGATACTAATTATGTAAAGCTGCTTTGTGACAACGTCCATTGAAAAAAGCGCTATATAAATAAATTTTGATCGAATAAAGGAATGAACGTTACACTTATAGCGCCTTTCAAAATACCCAAGGACGCTTTACAATCAGCACATTCCATTTACACAAACTCAACCACACATTGGTGAGAAGCGGCAGCCAATCGAGCACAGCGTACTCTCAACCAAAAACTACCGTCCACCTGGAGGACTACATCGAGCACTAGGGGGAATCACCCAGGACAGAGTGCCAACCATATCTGGGCATACATACACATTCATACGCACCAGGGTAATTTTAGAGTATCCAATTAACCTAATCTCCATGTTTTTGGACTGTGGGAGGAAACCGGAGTCTCCGGAGGAAACCCACGCAGCCACGGGGAGAACATGGAAACTCCGCTCAGATGCAGACTCAAACCCAAGACCTCAGCGCCGAGAGGCAAACGTGCTAACCACTAAGTCACCATGCCGTGATTGATTATCAGTCTAACAAATGCAAACCATTAAACATCAATTTTGGTAAATATCTTCAGAGCTTCCTGTGTTTCAATATGTTGCATTATTAACTGTCCCTCTATACAAACACTGTGAATTAAGAGTGATAATTAGGATTTATTTTTTGTTATTTAAATATCAATATTCATGTCATATCATGTAAAGCTTTAAGCAAGCCTGTTAACCAAATCCACAACAAAAATTTTTTTTTGAACATTGTACAGCAAAATTTATTTCCAAAATGTAACATTTGGTGTGTAGTGCAAATTTGAATATCTTGAAAAAGTACATTTATATTCATAATTTGTCATTACACTTAGTTGTTTTTATGTTAATGCTATTTAAGCAGTAATTTACTCAAACTCAAAATAAGTTTGAAATTCTATTTCAGATTTTCATGAGCTGTGTGCATCACTTAAGTTTTTTTTTTTTTATTTTTTTTTTATTTTTATTTTTTTTAACTCTTGAACAGTCACTTTGCATGCAACAAGTGACATTTTTCTTCATCATATGGTCATGTTTTGATGTAGCACTAATTATGCACTAAAATGGGCAGATGTGTGTTCTGCATAGAGGCTGTGGAGTGCTGACATGAGAAAAAGGGGATACAATGTGTAGAGTTTGCATTCATTACCAGTAAGGTCACATATTTACATTCTTATGGTAAAACTGATTAATAGATTATGCTATCACACAAACAATTTATATTTATTAAAAAAAAAAAAAAAAAAAAAAAAAAAAAAAAAAAAAATGTTGAGAACAATATCTAACTAGAAAATTGTGTAGGTCTAGTGACATACGTAACGTACCAGAGAAAAAAAAAAAAAAAAAAAAAAAAAAAAAAAAAA
>BRDA01031650.1:0-10513 GCA_036984385.1 Crenuchus spilurus | reverse complement strand
TCATGTAGTTACTAATGATTGTATTCATTTTTGTAAATGTTAACAAATCATTAGTAAATCATTTGTTAATAAAATTCTCATGAACTAATGATTTGTTCAGATATTAATCATTAGTTAATGAGCTATTAATGAAAGTTATTGTAAAGTGTTACCAAAATATCAATATAATGTATTGCAAAAGTGAGTACACCCCTCACATTTCTGCATATATTTAAGTATATCTTTTCATGGGACAACACTGACAAAATGACAATTTGACACAATGAAAAGTAGTCTGTGTGCAGCTTATATAACAGTGTAAATGTATTATTCCCTCAAAATAACTCAATATACAGCCATTAATGTCTAAATCACCAGCAACAAAAGTGAGTACACCCCTAAGAGACTACACCCCTAAATGTCCAAATTGAGCACTGCTTGTCATTTTCCCTCCAAAATGTCATGTGACTCATTACTAGACCTAGTGTTACTAGGTCTCAGGTGTGCATAGGGAGCAGGTGTGTTCAGTTTTGTAGTACAGCTCTCACACTCTCTCAGTCACTGAAAGTTCCAGCATTGCACCTCATGGCAAAAACTCTCTGAGGATCTTAAAAGACATATTGTTGCACTACATGAAGATGGCCAAGGCTACAAGAAGACTGCCAACACCCTGAAACTGAGCTGCAGCACAGTGGCCAAGATTATCCAGCGTTTTAAAAGAGCAGGGTCCACTCAGAACAGACCTTCTTTGGTCGTCCAAAGAAGCTGAGTGCACATGCTCAGCGTCACATCCAAATGCTGTCTTTGAAAGATAGATTCAGGAGTGCTGTCACCATTGCTGCAGATATTGAAGAGGTGGGGGGTCAGCCTGTCAGTGCTCAGACCGCACACTACATCAAATTGGTTTGCATGGCTGTCACCCCAGAAGGAAGCCTCTTCTGAAGTCTGTACACAAGAAAAAGGACATGGATTACTGGAACCATGTCCTATGGTCTGATGAGACCAAGATTCATTTGTTTGGTTCAGATGGTCTCAAGCATGTGTGGCGGCAATCAGGTGAGGAGTACAAAGATAAGTGTTTCATGCCTACAGTCAAGCATGGTGGTGGGAATGCCATGGTCTGGGGCTGCATGGGTGCAGCAGGTGCTGGGGAGTTACATTTAATTGAGGGACACATGAACTCCAATATGTACTGTGAAATAATGAAGCAGAGCATGATCCCCTCCCTCCGGAAACTGGGTCGCAGGGCAGTGTGACCGCAGGGCAGTGATAATGATCCCAAACACACCTCTAAGATGACCACTGCTTTATTGAAGAGGCTGAGGGTAAAGGTGATGGACTGGCCAAGCATGTCTCTAGACCTAAACCTAATAAAACATCTTTGGGGCATCCTCAAGTGGAAGGTATAGGAACGCAAAGTCTCAAACATCCGCCAGCTCCGTGATGTTGTCATGAAGGAGTGGAAAAGCATTCCAGTGGCAACCTGTGAAGCTCTGGTAAACTTCATGCCCAGGGGAGTTAAGGCAGTTCTGGAAAATAATGGTGGCCACACAAAATATTGGCACTTCAGGAACTTTCACTAAGGGGTGTATTCACTTTTGTTGCCAGTGGTTTAGACATGAATGGCTGTATATTGAGTTATTTTGAGGGAAGAATAAATTTACACTGTTATATAAGCTGCACAAAGACAACTTTTCATTGTGTCAAAGTGTCATTTTGTCAGTGTTTTCCCATGGAAAGATGTATTTAAATATCTGCAGAAATGTGAGGGGTGTACTCACTTTTGTGATACACTATATATATATATATATATATATATATATATATACATATGTATGTCATTGATATGGGTAAAATATCATTGATATTGGCAAAAGTATTGGGACACCCTGCTTTTGCTGGATTAACTGTCTCTATTGTTCACTGAAGACAGAGCACTGCTGTGAGGATTTGTTTGCATTCAGTGACAGTCTTCATCTCAAAAGTATTGGATGGAGCAGAGAACATAGTTCTGCTCCACAGCTCAGTGCTGAGGGACTCTAGCCATGGTGTCAGTAGGTTCATATTTAGTCCTATTCTATTGGCAGTACGTCTTTTGGCAGTACTACTGTGTCAACTTAGAGTAGCTGACTGCATTCATTATAAGGGATGTCCACAAAGTTTTGGACATTAAATAATTTGGTCTCAACCTACACAAGTCAAAGAAAGTACTGTAAAGAAATAAAATCACTAAAATAGTCACTTCCATTGGCTATAACAACTTTCACAACCCAACGAAATTGAAAAGTAAAGAATATGAGCAATATCTAGCAAAGACAAGAGTGAAGATTGGTGTGGCTTTCCAGCAGTGAGGGAGCTGAAGTGCATGAAGCGCAATGTCGACTTTGCTCTATATCTGTTAGACAGGTAATTATATATATATATTCCCCTTTCATTCTAATCTATTAATCTTACACACTGTGCTGTAGAGATAGCTAAGAAAAACTGAGATGGCTAAAAATTGGTCTCTGGACTCCAAGGTCAAATGAGACTAATATTAGCTAGATTCTGTTAACTGATGCTAGCAAACTAATTAACTGTGTGGTTGTTTGACATTTGTCAAGACTTTCTTGGTGACAGCTGAGCATCTAATATATGTTACATGTCCAAAACTTTGTGGACACCTGTAGAATTTTAATCAAATCCTTACTGCAACACTCCATAACCTAGTTGAAAGTCTAAAGACTATTACTCCAACAAAAACACGATGAGCTCCTTTTTTTAATACCATTGATTTTAGAACAGTAGGTGTCCCAATACTTTTGCTATAGCAGGTGTATCTGGTTGTTTCAAAACAGGTAGGCACATACTCTGAATGCATGATGCAAAACAGCCTCCTATGAACTAGAAAATGCTTAATTTCCTTTATTCTTATTCAGGAATTAAATGTTAATTTACTGAAATATTGGCCCTGTTCCTCTCGGCCATCGGAGCTGATACAGAAGTCAAGGCAGGGCTAATTAGAAGCACTTGTGGAAGGAACCAATGATCAATAATTGTTGCACTGAGGTTCAGAATAACCTTCTATGGATGTCTTGGTCAGTGTCACCTCTGACCCGTTAGCGCCCCATCCACATAACCTCTCACACTTAATGCTTCACTTACAGCCTTATACGTGGGTGTAGCCAACACCACCAGAAAGTTAATCAAATAAGAAAGACTGAATGGGAGTGTATGTGTTATCGAGAGAGAGAGAGAGAGAGAGAGAGAGAGAGAGAAAGACAGCAAAAGAGAGAGAGTCAGAGAACGATAGAGAGAGTGGATCTTGCTGTATGAGGTAGGGAGAGAGGGCTAGGGGGGCGCCGGCCCTTGGAGACCTCATTAACTGTTAAGCCTCCACCAGCAGATGCTGTCCGTTGTAGCAATTCCTGTCCGGCAGAGCATCAGAGCAGAGGGAAAGGAGGAGAAGGCCACGCTGGAGCAGGCGGAAGGTCTGAGCTTAGCAAAGGAGAGCAGGGTTGAGAGAGCACAGCTGCGATTGGCTCGGATGGAAAGCTTAGGGAGATTAAAGTGCCCCACACAGTCTCTACGCAGATTCCCCTTCCCGGTCCACCTGCACGTGGAGATGTATTTCTCTCTGAGCAGTAGCTTTTCACTCTTCTTGAGGGAAAATGATCATAAGAAGACTTTTACACATCTATCACATCAGGTCTAGGAGGGTCAGCTAAGCCAAAAAAAGAAAAAAATAGTCAAGTGGCTTACTAATGGTGACCACTAGATGTGTAGATACCACATACTGGATGTGACCTTCTCACCATATGTTCGGGAAATCATTCAAACATAGTGTAGCTGTAAAGCCAGTACTCTCTTTGGTAAAGGTTCAGATTGTGTTTAGAACCATAAACATTTGAAGAACCCTCTGAATACCTACACTTTTAATGGAGAGGTTATTCAATGGTTCTTTAGTAAGGAAAATGGTTCTATGAACCATGAACACTCAAAGACAATGATAGCAAAACCTTTTGGGGGCTATATAGAACCATTTTCAAAAGGCTTCGTTAAAGAACCATCTACAACACTCATCAATCTGAAGACCCTAGTGTTCATGGGTCTATATAGACCCATTTATTTTACTAACGAACCTTTGAATAACCTCTCCATTAAAAGTGTAGGTATTCAGAGGGTTCTTTTTTAAGAGTCTAGTTCTTTGTAAAGGGTTATTGTATATTTCATATTTGAATTATGCCACAGTCAATTAACAGAAATAATAATAATAATAATACATTTTAACAAGCATAATCTCTTCTGTATGGATGTATGCCATTTTGATGTATTATTCATTCATTCATTATCACACCCGCTTAATCCTTATCAGGGTCGCGGTTAGTCCGCCTCACTGGGCGCAGGGCAGGGCATTACACTATTCAACTAAGCCCAGGACAGGGCGCCAGTCCATCGCTGGGTGAACACACACGCACACACATACACATATGAATTGAGTAGCCAATTCACCTGACCTCCATGTTTTTGGACTGTGGGAGGAAACCGGAGACCCTGTAGGAAACCCACGCAGACACGGGGAGAACATGGAAACTCCGCTCAGATGTGGACTCGAACCCAAGACCTCAGCGCTGAGAGGCGAACGTGCTAACCACTAAGCCACCGTGGAGCCCTTTAATGTATCATCATAAATTTAATTGCTTGACTTAACAAATACAATTATTTGCTAGTATAATACAGTCACTAGTTATTTTGCGAAGTGGTCTACACAATAATATTTTTACATTTAAAATATATTTTAAAGAATTTTCTATTGAATTTAGAAAAAGGCAAATTCATTTGGACAAAACATTGTTCTTTATTGGACCATAAAGGGTTCTATATAGAACATGGCCGGGGCTAGACATTTGGGAGCACTAAGCATATAATATACAGTGGCATATTTTTTTATTTGTGTTGATACTGTTTAAATTGTAATTCACTCCAAATGTGAAACATTCAAATAATTTGAGATTCGGGATTTTCATGAGCTACTGTAATGGTCAGGGTGAGGTGAGGTAGAGAAGGCTGGAGAAATGGGGTAAATCCAAGGTAAAGGGTTTATTGCAAACATGGGGAGAACACAGGAACACAGGATACAGAGGTATGGTTAAACAGCTACAATGACTCACCAGGACCAAGACAACAGGAGGAGAATATATACAGGCGTTAATCAGTAACATACACAAGGGAACAGACGTGAACCATGACATGACATCACAAGGGGGGTGTGGACAATGACGTTAACTAGACATGTGAAAGATGAATACACGCACAAACTGACATGGAGAGGGGGCATGGCTCTGTCCATGCTGACAGCTATAAGTCATATTGTTGTTCAAGATCAACAACTTTTTGGAGATGCACTAGTATATGAGGGAAAGCATAGCCAAAGTTATTTGTGTACCAGAACAACATCACTGTCACTGTTGTTGTGCAATAAAAATGTTTTTGTTTCTTGAGCCTTTAGGTGACGAGTAGCACTTATTGAGTTGGCATTGACCTCTTTTGGTATTTTTAAAACAGATTTTATATGTAGTTACTACTTTACTTATGCTAAATACACACTGCTCAAAAAAATAAAGGGAACATTTAAACAACACAATGTAACTCCAAGTCAACCACACTTCTGTGAAACCAACCTGTCCAGTTAGGAAGCAACACTGATTGTGAATCAATTTCACCTGCTGTTGTGCAAATGGAACAAACAACAGGTAGAAATGAGAGGCAATTAACAAGACAACCCCTGTACAGGAGTGGTTCTGCAGGTGGTGACCATAGACCTTTTCTCTGTTCTCATCCTTTCTGGCTGATGTTTTGGTCACTTTTGCATTCTGTCAGTTCTCTCACCATAGAGGTAACATGAGGCAATGTTTACAACCCACAGAAGTTAC
This sequence comes from Crenuchus spilurus, assembly GCA_036984385.1. Lineage (NCBI taxonomy): Eukaryota > Metazoa > Chordata > Actinopteri > Characiformes > Crenuchidae > Crenuchus > Crenuchus spilurus. The sequence continues at coordinate 4,622 of BRDA01031650.1, read as the reverse complement.
TCAGGTAGTGCAGCTCATCCAGGATGGCATATCAATGCGAGTTGTGGCAAGAAGGTTTGCTGTGTCTGTCAGCACAGTGTCCAGAGCATGGAGCAGATACCAGGAGACAGGCCAGTACACCAGGAGACATGGAGGGGGCCATAGGAGGGCAACAACCCAGCAGCAGGACTGCTACCTCCTCCTTTGTGCAAGAAGGAACAGGAGTAGCAGAGCCAGAGCCCTGCAAAATGGCCTCCAGCAGGCCACTCATATCCATGTTTCTGCTCAAACTGTCAGAAACAGACTCCATGAGGGTGGTATGAGATTTTGAGTATGATTCCAAATCCAGACCTCCATGAGATAATCATTTTGATTTACATTGATCATTTTTATGTTATTTTGTTCTCAACGCATCCCACTATGTAATAAATAAAGATTTTCAACTGGAATATTTTATTCATTGAGATCTAGGATGTATTATTTTTGTGTTCCCTTTATTTTTTGAGCAGTGTACATACATACCAGAATATTATGACCACCCCCTATTTGAAATTAACTCGGCCCAGGACACCACAGACTCCACATGACAGGGTTTGCTGCACATATAAATAAGCAAGAACACCAGTCAGTTGTAGCAGAGTGTAAAACCATCATCATGGACAAAGGACGTGATGTGACTGAAGTCTAAAAGGGTATGATAATAGAGCACCAAGCGAAGAGTGGTAGCATCTCAGAAACCACTAACTTTGTGTGTTCTAGAGCCGCAGTATGAAGGGGTACTGAGAATAGACTTCTTGTACACAGAGTTCCTCCCAACAGCATTACAGTAGTGCCCCACAGACCATTTATGGCCAAAGTGGGGAAAGACGATTCTGGAAAGTCGTACAGTGCGATCAACATAGCACAGTGGGCCAGTTAACCTCAATATTGAACACAGGGGCAACAAGGAAAGTGGCAGGGATCACAATTGAGCAAACACTCCAATCCAAGGGTTGTTATTCCCACTATTAGGTAAGTGGTCATAATGTTCAGAGATAACTGTGTTTGTTCAGACTGGAAAACTGTTCTTTACTAATTGGGAGACTTGAGGCAGTGCACATTTCCAAAACTCTGTTCTTTATTAGTCATCCTGGGTGTGTGAAACTAAAAACACAGTAATGTTAGCCAACACAATGAGGATCAGGCACAAATGATCACATTTGGGTATTTATTTTATTTACCCTTCCTGCTACAGCACCTCTATGCCAAAGCATAGAGTCTAAACTTAGTTTATAATGACTAGAAGAGTTTTCATAGTTCATAGTTTTAAAGCTTGTAGTTTTGTCTTGGAATGTTGACTTAATGTGCCATCCAAGAGAGTGAAAAACACTCACATCCTTTATGGCCAATAAGAACTTTCATTACAAGAAACTCATAATTACTTATTGAACAGGAGATGACATATAAACAGTCTTCTGTACTCCTGGGGTGTCAGGATGCATGTTATATAACACATTATATAGTTCACTGTACAGTTTGAGGTGCAACAACAGATACATAATTCAGAACAGATCAGGTCTAAAGGTGTTTGTTATACAGCTCTGCTTAGATGATCATTATTTAATAACATAGTATCTTATACAACAGTGAGGCAAAAATCATCCACACTCTGGCTGTAGAATTTATTTTTAATAGGTTTTCAGAAAAGATAATTACATTATTTTTCCCATAATCATCTGGCTTATCAATACATTTTGTCTATCTGTCAACAAGCTTTTGTATTCCCTCATTAAAACATGTTTTTGGCTCAAAGGTCGTGACCCAAAATGCACTGCTGTCTTCACCTCTTCATCAGAGATGAATCTCTGTCCTTTTATGGCTTCTTTCAGGGTTCCATAGAGATGATAGTCTGATGGGGCGAGATCAGGACTATAGGGAGCAGCTTTAACACCTCACAAAATAGTTTTTGTAGAGTGTCAACAGTAGGGGCAGCAATGTGAGGAAACATATTGTTATGCAGCAACACAACAATCTTGGATAGCAGTCCTCTGCATCTGGTTTGAATTCTTGGCTTCAGCTCTTGAACTATGCAAAACAAGTGTGGCGGCCATTTTTTTGTTGCACTGCAGTCATAAATGAACTGATGTAACACATTCAAACCTGCACAGCAGTTACTGTGGAGACAGTGATCTCATACAGAAAGTGTTGATAAGACATTGCAGCCAAGAGATGTTTTAATATAACTAAAGTGTGGATCATATTCACTCACCCTTGTATTATGTTCATGTTCTTTAAATTCTCACAGCCTAGTGTGTTCACTAGTGTGTGTGTGTGTGTGTGTGTGTGTGTGTTTCACTGCATGAATGGGTTAAATGCGGAGGTCAAATTCCGTTGTGTGAAAAGTCACATTGGCAAATTGGTTAATAAAAATAAATAAATAAATCAATTAATTAATTAATTAATTAATAGGGGGCCCCGAGTGGCTCAGCGGGCAAAGACGCTACCACTATGACCCGAGGATCACGAGTTCTAATCCCGGTCATGCTGTTTGCCATCCGGGGCCCAAGAAATCAAAAATTGGCAGTGCTCTCTCTGGGCGGGTAGACGGCGCTCTCACTCTCCCTATCACTTTCACATTGCAATGTCTGCTGGCTCAGGCGTCTACTGATTGGTCCAATCGGAGCTGGGGACCCTGTGTGCTTTCCTCAGAGCGCGTTAGGCTCTGCAGTGACGATGTATCAGCGGTGGTTTGAAAAGAAGCGGTGGCTGCATCACACGCAACGGAGGAAGCTTGTGCTTGCCTGCACCCTCCTAGAGTCAGGGACATTGCAAAGTGATGGGGAGAGGCCTAACGGAGGGGATCGGCTAATTGGCTACCACTACATTGGGAAGGTGATAAAAACTGGCAAAAACCTAGAAATAATTTTTTTATAAATAAATAAATAATATGTATTTTTTACGATAAAAACAACAACAACAAAAAACAAGGAACTACAGCAATGGAGGTTAGCTAGGGATGTAGCTCAAGAACACATATCAAAATTGGCCAAAGTGTCAACTTTTTGATTGCTGTTCTTATATTTTGTGGGTTTTACAAGGTCACATCAGAACCTTATGACCACCCTTGTATGGCACTTGTCCAACTTTCTGTAATGTGACAAATTTTGCTGGGTGTATAAATAAGTAAGCACACCAGTCAGTTGTAGCAGAGTATAAAACCATCATCATGAGTACAGGACGTGATGTGACTGATGTCTAAAAGGGTATGATAATAGGGTACCAGATGAAGGGTGGTAGCATCTAAGAAACCACTAACTTTATGTGATGTAGAGCCACAGTAGTGAAGGTGTACTGAGGATGCACTTCTTGTACATTGAGTGCCTCCTAACAGCATAACAGTGGTGCCCCACAGGCCACTGATGCCAGAGGAGAACAATGACTCTGGCGAATGGTACAAAACATTTGACAGACCAGTTAACCCCTATAATGAAAGTGTCAGGGATCACCATTGAGCACTTTGAGTCAAGAGTGGTTATTCCCAATGTTAGGTAGGTCATAATAGTCTGATATGACAGTGTATAAGTCATACATCCTGCATATCCTGTAGAAGAAAACAATACTGTTGTCATACTAGCACAACACACACTAACACACAACCAACACGTCAGTGTCAGTGCAGTGCTGAGAAAGATCCACTTGCTCTGTGGGGTTCCTGAGTATTAAAGAACATAGTGAACAAAGTATACAGAGAAACAGATGGACTCCAGTATGTAGAACTACAAAAGTCCACCTATATGGTCAGTGAGGCTGATCAAAAATGAGTTTAGATACAATGAGGTAGTGATGTATATAAGCCTTTCTCATTAGTCCAACACAAGGCTGAGTTTATATTATAACACCACCCAGTTAGAATATTTAGCACTTCACTAAGGTTCTTGGAAATTGGTTTGAAGGAACAGCAAAAAATACCATGTGGTTTATGTGCCATCATTTTCCTAGTCCTCCTCCAGGCTTCACAATGTGTGCTTCTCCTGTCTGACTCAGACAAGCAGTTTGGCCTTGGGTGCCAGTCATACATGGCGTAATCCTCAAGGATTAAGAGAGAGAGAGCCTCTTCAGCATTTGATTGTGCGGTATTAAAAATAGAATGCCTCGCTGAACATGGGCCATAAACAAAACGCTCCTGTCCCCACTTCAGTAAAACAAACAAGGGTACACGCCTGCTCCAGGCTCCATGAAGAGCATGCACTCTCTACTGCTGTGAAATGATCACAACGGAGAAGGCCCTGGCTGAATGATGTTTCCAACCTACTGAACATCTAGACCACAATATGAGCCCTTCGTATGCACTCTATATTCCAGCATACAATTTAGTTTTAGGTAACTTTTTCACTTTGTGTTAATTAGCTGCTTAAAATATATATATACAGTCATATAAATAGAATTAGAAGATCATAAAAAATTTAATTTTTGTTCAAGATTTAATTTTAAAAAGATAAACTGACATACATCAAGACGTTATTATTTAATGTTGATCGGTATGAAGAGCTCAAAAAAGTCAAAAAAACTATCTCAAAAGTCAATTTTGCATTTTTTTAGCCACTCATACACAGTCAGTCCTAAACCAGAGACAACATCAGAAGTGTCTTACTTGGTTTCTGCAG
>BRDA01031648.1:0-16714 GCA_036984385.1 Crenuchus spilurus | reverse complement strand
TCAGGTGTGAGGGAAAACCCATCTCCAGCATGGTTTTCCACAGTTGGTCATGTTGTACCATGTCGAATGCCTTTGTGAAATCAATAAAACAGAAACACACTGTCCACTCTATTAGACACACCTACCTTGTTGGTTCATCTTGTAGATGTAAAGTCAGAGACAGTAGCTTGTCTGTTGATGCATAGTTTGTGTTGGTCCTCTAGTCTTCCATTGGTGCTCAATGGATGCTCCAGTAGTGACACTGAGGTGTTTAAAAACATCAGCAGCTCTGCTGTGTCTGATCCTCTTGTACACACACTAACACACCACCACCACATCAGTGTCACTGCAGTGAATGATCCACCTGGCCTGTGGTGGTCCTGCGAAAGAACATGGTGAGCAGAGTGTTAAGAGAAACAGATGATCTACATAGTCAGATGAGATAAAATGGACAGTAAGTGGAGATACAAGGTATGTACACCTAATGGCCAGTGACTGTAAAGCTGTAAATTACTGGAAAAAATGAAAACACAAAGACAAATGAAGTAAGCAAGACAGAAAAATAGGGTTACTCCATATCAGTATTTAGCACCCCATTCCTGGAGGGCCTCAGCACAGTGAAGTTTATTTTCTTTCAACTCACGGAGGGCTTGCTAATTAATGGATGAGCTGAATGAGGTGTGTTTCAATGTGAAAACACTGGAAGCTCTTCTGTAGCTTCACATGAATTAGAATAAAAGATATACCGACTGCAAGAAGGTAACTGATCAATGTGAGTTTCATGATTATGGTGATGGAATCAAGTCTATATGTAAAGGCGAGTACCCTTGAGAAGCTCATTAGTAGCCGTAAATGCATAATGCATTCAAACACTATCAAGCAAAAAATATATGCCTGTAATCGTGCCCTCTGCCATCCACCATCATAGATAATTCACCACTGAACAAAACATCTGGCTAAGTGCTAACCAATGAGATCAGGTATAAAAAAGAACGAAGAATTGAGACATTCGCTTCAAAGGACGAGGACTTTTGTGCCTCCTAATGACTCTGCTGTAATTTCCACCTGAAAAAAACTCCATTACCCAGAATACAATGACAAGGCAAGCGCTGAGGAGTAGTGCCATCTCCCAGACCAACACTTTCAATGTCTAACGCTGTTGTTGTTTTATAATGTCTTGGGAAATGTAAAAGCAAGATGTACCTGGTCTCTGGTTGAATACATGATGACAGAAAAAACAGTCCCCTGTTTCAAAGGAACCTGTCCAAAATCATATTTACACAATTTTCCAATTACCACAAATGGATTAATTCAGCCAAGACATGTGGAATCCAAATGGTACTTCTTTAGATGGAAGCTCAATAATCACCTAAATAGGCAAATAAGGCAAACAGCAGTGGCCATTTTTCTCTAACGTGAAGCAATATCTACAGCTAAAGCTACTGTGCTATGTATGTGACTATTGAGTTCTATTTGAGGCATGATGACAATGACCAGGTGAACACTTGAAAACCCCAAAGTGCTTAAGCTACACAATTGGAACACAATCACAATGCTTCATAACCCAACATAAACAAGCATACATAGGAGCCTCTACTATATTACTTAGCTTTGAGCCCTTTAAGAGAGTCCTTGTATCAGTCCATTTTGGATTTCAGCAAGGTATGTTTATCAGCTATGGCCTGGTGCCAAATACAGACATATATCTTGTCTTGTGTAGGTCAACGTTAAAGACCAATGTCATCACTACAGGATGCTGAAAACATGATTTTTCGCAAAAGCCTCCATGTTTTTATCCTCTTCCATACATACTGATATGTTCTGTTCAGCTTGACTCTCATTGGTTTATGATGTTTCAGCCATGATGATGTTGCATTTTTACATCAGAGAATCAGTGTCCAGTCCACACTACAAGACACCAAGTTCACATGATTCACAATTGGGCTCAGCACTGACTGCACTGAGAGAAGACTGGAGGACCAAGGCTGGATTATATACACCCAACACGGCAGGATAATCTGAAAAGTAATATGTAAGAAATTTTGAGACCTTTTGCAATTGTCAGGAGGAGCAAATCAGACTCAAAATTGGCCCAATTATCCTGTAATGAGGGTCATACATAACCAAATAACATAAAGAAGAAAAACTTGGACTCCAAAAATGTCTTGGCTGATTAACTACATCTAGGGAAAGTGGAAAAATAAAGTATGTAAAGGTGATTTCTGGGTGAGTCATTAATTTAAAAGATCTCTAATCTTTATTCTCCATTCCGAAAGAAATTCAACGTCATAATGAATTTGTTCATTTGTTATGAAGCAAAAGTCAAAACAGTGGGTGAACAAGAACCTCACAGAGTAGGTTTTCATCACTGCACTGTTTACTTTGCATAAGGAAGTAAAAACATTTATGGCAATTTAATTACATTCTGTAGCAGACCACCTACACTGTTAGAACTCAGGTGCACACAAACAATGTAAATGTAGCCTTAAAGGTCCAACATGGTCCTTAATATCCAACTGTGTACCTTGTTCATTACACTCACTTTTCCAGAAGAAATGAGATTTGTTTTTCCATAACTGAAGTTTTTAGTACTTTTTAAATGTATGCAGTAATTGTGAACATCTCAGAACATTTAAAACCCTGTTCCATATTTCAGATCATCTCAGAATGTGAACAGTATTTTGAAGTATCAGCATGTCTAGTACTGTGTTCAGTACTTCAGAACGTGTCAGACTGTTCAGTACTTTATAACCTCTGACTGTTCTGTATAGAACATAGACTGTATTCAGTACTCCAGAACATCTCAGATTGTATTCAGTACTCTAAAACAGCTCAGACTGTGTTCAGTACTCCAGAACATCTCACACTGTGTTCAGTACTCCAAAACATCTCACACTGTGTTCAGTACTCCAGAACATCTCGCACTGTGTTCAGTACTCCAGAACATCTCAGATTGTATTCAGTACTCTAAAACAGCTCAGACTGTGTTCAGTACTCCAGAACATCTCATACTGTGTTCAGTACTCCGGAACATCTCACACTGTGTTCAGTACTCCAAAACATCTCACACTGTGTTCAGTATTACAGAATATCTCATACTGTCTTCAGTGTTCCAGAACATCTCAGACTGTGTTCAGTACTCCAAAACATCTCACACTGTGTTCAGTACTCCAAAACATCTCACACTGTTTTCAGTATTACAGAACATCTCAGACTGTCGACTGTGTTCAGTACTCCAGAACATCTCACAGTGTTCAGTATTACAGAACATCTCAGACTGTATTCAGTACTCCAAAACATCTCAGACTGAGTTCAGTACTCCGGAACATCTCACACTGTGTTCAGTATTACCAAACATCTCAGACTGTGTTCAGTACTCTGGAACATCTCACAGTGTTCAGTATTACAGAACGTCTCACACTGTGTTCAGTACTCCAAAACATCTCACAGTGTGTTCAGTACTCTGGAACATCTCACAGTGTTCAGTATTACAGAACGTCTCAGACTTTGTTCAATACTCCAAGACATCTCACACTGTGTTCAGTATTCCAAAACATCTCACACTGTGTTCAGTACTCTGGAACATCTCACAGTGTTCAGTATTACAGAACGTCTCAGACTTTGTTCAATACTCCAAGACATCTCACACTGTGTTCAGTATTACCAAACATCTCAGACTGTGTTCAGTACTCTGGAACATCTCACAGTGTTCAGTATTACAGAACGTCTCACACTGTGTTCAGTACTCCAAAACATCTCACACTGTGTTCAGTACTCTGGAACATCTCACAGTGTTCAGTATTACAGAACGTCTCAGACTTTGTTCAATACTCCAAGACATCTCACACTGTGTTCAGTATTACCAAACATCTCAGACTGTGTTCAGTACTCTGGAACATCTCACAGTGTTCAGTATTACAGAACGTCTCAGACTTTGTTCAATACTCCAAAACATCTCACACTGTGTTCAGTACTCTGGAACATCTCACAGTGTTCAGTATTACAGAACATCTCAGACTGTGTTCAGTACTCTGGAACATCTCATACTGTGTTCAGTACTCCAAAACATCTCACAATGTTCAGTATTACCAAACATCTCAGACTGTATTCAGTACTCCAAAACATCTCAGACTGTATTCAGTACTCCAAAACATCTCACAGTGTTCAGTATTACAGAACTTCTCAGACTTTGTTCAGTACTCCAGAACATCTCAGATTTTGTTCAGTACTTCAGAACATCTCAGACAGTAATGCTATTCAGACAGTGTTTATCAAGGTTTAGTTTAGTAATTATATTTGGTAACTCAGAACACTCTCAGCATTTTCAAGTGGTCACTTTGGCTCCAAGGCTGAGCTGACTGACCCAACATGGTCCACTATCTTCCAGTTGGCATAGCAACAAGGCGGTACGCTGTATCGTGGTTGGTGACGGCAGTTCTGCAGACTGATCCTGACTTCTCAAAGCTTTGCTTTTAATGTGATTTTGCTGGAGGGGAGATCATTAAGCAGAAGTGCATTTTTGATGCTCCGTGCTCCTTTGAGGAATTGTGGTTTGTACGTTTTGGACTTTTGAGGCACTTTGCCCCACTCTGATGTGATGTTTCAGGAGGCGTTTTCATTTGCAGACACACACACACACACACACACACACACACACACACACACACACACAGTGTCTCTATTTTAAATATACCTACATTTTCATCATTTCCCAGGTTACTCTATAACAGTTGTGCTTTACGAAGTATGACTCGTTTGCCATGCTTTAATCCTTCCTTCTCTCTCTCCTTCAAGCCTTCCCTCTCTCTCATCCTCCCAGCACCCTTCTTAATTAGCTAATCTGGTGAGCCGTGATTGCACGCGCCGGAAGAGAACAGCCCGGCAATGGGGAAGGCAACGGGAGATTACGGAAGCCGTCGTCTATCAGCCGAAGTTACTTCTGCAGCCCATGCTGAGTTCAGAGCCACTAAAGCCTTAATTAAGCTCGTTTCCTGTCCCGGCAGGTTAATTAGGGTTAAGGCATAATTGGGACAACAGCAAAAAAAATGGCACCTAGAGAGGCTCTCCATAATCTGTCTGTGTGTGTAGGCCTGATTCATTTTGTCTTTCCCACAGGTGCACCACTTCTATTTGTCTGCAGCCAGGACAACAGCGTTTCAGTGTTTATACAAGCCTTCATGAGCCTGGAGATACTTTTTAATCTTCACACACTGCACAAGATAAAGAAATAAGACTGGTTTACAGTATGAAGTAAACTTTTAAGTGGAGAAACTAGTCGCTATTTTTAATGAGGTCGTAGCAGGTACACTCTGCCTGCACTTGGAACAAATGATATTATCAGATCACTGAGAAATGGCTTGTTGCTAACTACTATATCCAAATTTCCTTATAATGATTCCCATTCAATACTGCTGATGTACAGGGGTTAGACAGTGAAACTGAAACACCTGGTTTTAGACCACAATAATTTATTAGTAGGTGTTGGGCCTCCTTTTGCGGCCAATACAGCGTCAGTTCGTCTTGGGAATGACATATACAAGTCCTGCACAGTGGTCAGAGGGATTTTAAGCCATTCTTCTTGCAGGATAGTGGTCAGGTCACTACATGATGCTGGTGGAGGAAACCGTTTCCTGACTCGCTCCTCCAAAACACCCCAAAGTGGCTCAATAATATTTAGACACAAAGACTTGCTGTCTTGGTCACAGATGCGCCAGCAAGACGTGCAGCAACAATTTGTCCTCTTTTGAACTCTGGTATGTCACCATAATGTTGTGTACATTGTAATATACTATATAACTGTGCTCTTACCTGCTAACTGAACCTTCACACTCTGCTCTTACTGGTGCAATGTGACATTAATGAAGATTGGCCACCAGACTGGTCCAATTTAGCCATGAAACCTCCCTCACTAAAATGACAGCTGTTTCACTTTCACTGTCTAACCCCTGTAAGTCTAGATACATCACACAGTAAATGACTAGTGATCATACACAACTCTACTTCACCCTGTTAGCCTGCACTCTGGAACTATCGGTATAAACTGCAAGGAACAGATGACCCCTCAGACTCATAGCAGCTCATAGCAAAAAACATACACTGTATACAGTCAAGTACATTCCCGACAAGCCATCCATGTGTTGCCATTCTACCTCCTAACCAAATTGGCCCCCAATTTCATGCCAGTGAACATGACTCACCAACGTCCCTCCGACAAAGTGAAATTGATTCATGCCTTGGTGGGGATTTCTGGGGTCATGACCCAACAATTCTAAAAACACCTCACCACTATTAGTATTCAGAATGGCAATGCCTTAGGCAGCAAGCTTATTCCGCACCATGAATAAAATCAATCACTCTCTCTTTTTCCTCCGTCCTGTTGGCCTTTCACCGAGTGAGGCTGCCATTGTTATGGAAAAACACAACACAAAGGACTTCCGGTATGGAGTCGCCAGTTAGCAAGTTAGTTTCTGGAGGACTTAGCAATGATGGAATTACTTTGTGGCCCCCAAAGACTATACAGCTTTTCAGTGTAATGTGCATTATTTAACTAGTACAAGAAAAAATAGTCTTGAAAGAAGATCTTCTAACTTTCATAGGCTAACGGGTCCAAAAAAACAACATAATATTGGAAGAAACAATGAAATTCTAGAGATAATGTGCACCCTAAACTTTTAATCAGTGCCACCATGGATGGATCTATCACATGGACATTATTAAGGATTTACATTTACATTTACAGCATTTGGATGCTATTATCTAGAAAGTGGTACAACAGTGTTTTGTTTCCATTAAGATCATTTTCTCTCTGGTTATAGTAATTGGGTGTTTCACCAATACTGCAATTGGTAATCAGAGCCCTCAGGTCAAAATTTGGCTCCTTCACTGTTGCATGTGTGTTCATGTATGTGTGTGTGTGTGTGTGTGTAGGTGTGTGTATGTACTGAGGTTTTACTGCTCTTTGCCTAATAACTCCACTGTTACCTGAGCACCATATACCTTATTATATTTTGTAATTTCATGTGTGCAGGTCTCTTTGGCCCTTTTGTGTGTGTGTGTGTGTGTGTGTGTGTGTGTGTGTGTGTGTGTGTGTGTGTACGTGTGTGTGTGTGTTTACGAGCATGAGTGAGTGTATTTATGAAGGTATATTTGTGCTGATAAGCAGTTTGATATGTAAAATAAGTATGTGTGGCAAGTGTATGTGTGTGTGTGTGTGTGTGTGTGTGTGTGAGAGAGAGAGAGAGAGAGAGAGAGAAAGAGTGTGTGTTGCTTATTCTAAACAGAGAAAGGTGAGTGTGAGCACTTTCTCACTGCTTTATTGACCCCTCCGTGGAGTTGAATAGCAATCAGTGTGTTTGTCTGGCTGTTGGAGTGTAGGTAGACTTCCATATGTGTGTATATTTGTGTGTGTGTGTGTGTGTGTGTGTGTGTGTGTGGTCGCCAAATCCTAAGGCATATTATTCTTAAGCCTTATCCTGGGTTTTAGCTTGACCTTCTGGTTCCTTTAACTGATGTACGTGTGAGATTTGAGGTGTGTGTGTGTGCACGCGCGCGTGTGTGTGTGTGTGTGAGAGAGAGAGAGGTTAACCTTCTTTATCTAAATGCCTCCAGCTCTCTTCATGCAGGTAGATGTGGACAGCTTAAAATGTTTGTGTGTGTGTGTGTATGTGTGTGTGTGTGTGTGTGTCATGAAGTGACATCAGACCATTCAGTGGTCAGGCCGCATGAACCACATCTAAACTCATGGTGACAAACACAGGGGCACTGAATGGGCGTGGCTCACACCAGGGGTCAAGCAGTCAGCCGAGTTCACTCTAAGACTGGGCTTATTGTATTTATAAACACTTTTCATGCTGATGCAACATTTGTGCCACACAGGCTGCAAATGATAGCAGTTGCTGCTGAAATGAGAGGAGAGCTGAGGAAAAATGGAGGGAAAGTACAGAAGAGGTTCATGCTGTGGCAGTGTGAGAGAGTAGAGGTGGCTCAAGAGGAAAGCTCTAATTAATTGAGTGGATGGTGTTGATCAAGATAGATGGAGGGATATAAAAAATATGTGTTTTTTATGCACTTAAGTTTATAAATTAACTCCTGGAAACAAAAGACAAGAAAATATGGTATATGAGCTCTTTAAGTCAAGTGAGACACTTATGCCAATGTGTTATTATTGCACCTTATTACTATATAAATGGGTCTAATTAGACATTAGTATAACTGCCCATCAATAACTAATTATGAGCCATTTATTCATGTTTTCTAACCCCACGCAAAGCATCCTGGAGAAGTTTGATTAAGCGATGGCTTACATGCTGTTGTTATTGTGATAGGAAGTGTTGCTCTTTAAAGAATAATTGATGCTAATATTAGTTCGGTTCTTTGTGGATTTTGCACAATGAACCATTTTTTGATTAAATTGCTGCAATTGTGCAAATCAACTCTTGAGTCTCTCACTACAAAACAGTGAAAAAACTGAAATTTTGGTGTGTCTTCTGTCTTATCTGTGATTTATCCAGATACCTAATTAAAAACGGATTGGAACAGAAGACCTGCCAGTGTAAATATTAACCTTAAAACCTCAGAGGAAACACTGTGCCAGGCAGATCATTCTTTCAATAAATATTTCACTCAGAAATCACACTTACAGATTCTCCAACTCAGCCAAGAGGTGGTTGCAGTCCAAATTTAGCTGGAATTGCAAGATTAAGGTAACAAACCAGTAGAACTCAATAGTCACCCAAATTAGCAAATGAGGGCAAACATCTTGGTCATTTTTACATAAATAAATTTGTATTATTTCCGCCACTCTGCCACCCCCTCACCCCCCTAAGAATATAATTTAATTAACCAATTAATTCATTAATTGATTTTGCCAATTCATCCCCTTCCCAATGTAGTAGTAGCCAGTTAGCCCATCCCATCCGTAACGACTCTCCTCATCACTTTTGACAATGTTCCTGACTTTAGGAGGCTCAAACACAAGCCTGCACTATTGCTTATGATGCGGCCACCGCCTCTTTTCAAACTACCGCTGACACACCGTCACTGGGGAGCCAACGTGCTCGGAGGAAAGCGCAGGGTTCCCATCTCTGAATGGACCAATCAGTAGATGCCTGAGCCAGCGGACATTGCAATGTGAAAATGATAGGGAGAGTGAGAGCGCCATCTATCCGCCCAGAGAGATCACGACCAATTTTTGACTCTTGGGCCCTCGGCTGTTGATGGCAAGCAGCATGACCGGGATTCAAACTTGCGATCCTCTGATCATAGTGTCAGCAACCTGCTGAGCCACTCGGGCTAATGAATATAATTTAATTAACTGTTTAATCATTTCATTAACTCTTTTTTTATCATCGTCCTTATTGTCTTCAGACATTCTGCGCTCACGCCAGTCAGCTGTGGTTTCTTGAAACTGGGTAACCTCATGATCACTGAAGTGGAATCTGTAAGAGTGGACTGGAATCAGTTCAAGATGACTACTGGATCAGCTTCCTGCAGATGTGCGGAGATCACTACCAGAACACTTCTGGACCTTCCTGACTGACCTGACTACTGCTGCCCAGTGCTTATATGTGCTTCCCACACTAGCTTTTGCTCCTGCTGTTCGCGAGTGGACTGAGGTTGAGGGGTGTTTCTTGTCTTTTGCCACTCCAACCCTGATTATTTTTTACCACACATGGAAAGAAGTCCCTCTATCTGATCTTTGTGAACGTATCACAAGCACAGCTTTTGGCTGAAGTTCTGTTTACTAAGTGGTCTGAGCTTTAACTGGTTTAACTGGTGCAGTTATTTGTACAGCAAACCTGGTCATGTGGCATCGGCGACATCATTCCAAACCAGGGGTGGTCATAATATTCTAGACTTTGGGATATTTTATTGAATGTGCACCTCAGTTCAGCACTCTGGAAGCATTTAAAGTTGAATTCAAAATGTACTCTTTAGCTTTTACTTATCCAGCAGGCACAGAAACTTCATCATCCCTGCTATTCATCATCTGAAACTTATAAAGTTGTGCTAGTATTGGAATAATCTGATTTGATACATTTATTTATGGTATAACATTGTTTTAATAACATTGAGTCCAAAGTTGTGAAAGTGTAATTCTGAATTAAAACGAAGTACACGCTGGCTCACTCACAGTTAGCCATAGGCATAAAAGGGTGAATAATTTATTAGTTTCATACCGGATACTCATGTCCAGGCAGAGGCAGACAAATTCTGGACTTTCTGTCCATCGGCTGGCAGGTATTGATGGAGAGGTCGGCCGTTAATTGGAGCCATGGCTTTTTGCTGCTGGAGGGTCCGATAGGTCAGCAGCATTTCCTGACCTGCCCAGGAGAGAGTGACCAGATCAGAGAGAGAGAGACAGAGAGAGATACAGGATGTTAGTCTTCTGTTAGTAAGAGAAAAATGTCATCCCGTTTCATCATCCCTCTCTGATAGAGTCCCCATACACACACACACACAGTACACGTACAGAAATATCATTGTGCATGAGTTGTGTGCCAAATAACAGCTCATTAAAAGTCAGTCATGTGTGTGTTCACAGGGAGGGGGTGTTTGGTGTTTTGCTGATCAGTCAGCCAATCCCAGTCCTCCATCCTCCAGTGTCCTGCCTGTCTTTTCCTTCTTCTAATACAGCTGCAAGTTTGAGATTTTCTGAAGAAAACAGCAGTGAAAGCCAAAAAAGATTAGATCAGCCTTGGTAAAAGCGTTCCCTCCTCAACACGCCACTGAAGAGGGACACTCCATATGAGTCACACTGTGTTGTGAAGGTTTCAATTAACTTTTGTTCAGAGTGATCCACCACCATGTTTAACAGCTGAGAAAGCCCCCCTCACTGATCTTTTATCAACTTTAAACTTGATGACTTTTCAGAACTATCTCCGTATTTCAGCTACTTTCCTAAGGCTATTGATAAACAATCATATTTATACATAATCTTTATCAGTAGTAATAATAGTAGTTGTAGTAATAATAATAATAATAATAATAATAATAATAATAATAATTATTATTATTATTATTATTAATATTATTATTATTATTATTATTTTATTAAATAAACATATTATAGTATGTGTATTGTAATGACTCAATCTTTCTGCACTTTTAAAAAGACAAAAACAACAACAACAATAATAATAATAATAATAATAATAATAATAATAATAATAATAATAATAATAATAATAATATTAATAATAATAATTTTAGTAAAGAAAACCACTGTGGTGGTTTGTATAGTTGTGTTGTAATGAAAACGAGTGCTGTCCACTGATTAAATACCATCTTTCTGCACCGTCAAAGAGAGAAAACCCAGATATTCACAAAGTTTATAATGAATGACAGTTTCTTCATGTAAAATAAATTTGGTGTTTAAAATTCAAATGAAGCTGCTAAATTTTGGGGGTTTTAGTGATGCTCATTTTGACAGTGTACTAATGGCTGCTTCAAAACTTCTCCCTGAAACCCAGAACAATTTCGTTTATTTCATCTTTCTTCATTTTGCATAACTATTTCACTAGTTTAAAAACAATAATGCAAATCTTAATATGCACAAACATTTTCTCTGGAATTACAGCACAGGTGGGGGAAAAAGTATTCATGAATTCTATTAAATTGTAAGTCTAATGTTATTCCCAGCCTGGCTTATGAAACCTAACAACAGCACAACAACATTTAGCCAAGTATCTGAAATCATTTTTCCTTTCAAACTGGAATTATGCAGTAATACATCTGAAAAAATTTAACACTGTGAAAAAGGTTTATTTTTATTCATAATTTAATTGTCATATATTTAGAGTTGTGACAGATAAAGTGACAATTTTCAAGCCTTGCAATGTTTTTATTTTGGTATTTTGATCAGTATGACTTATAGCTCATGAGTTGGACAATCAAGTACAATAAAATGGTCAGTAGTAGTGTTGGCACTGTGGACAGGTGCTGGAAAAGGAAATGGACATCTCCATAAAGTTTGTTAGAAGATAGAAGCATGAAGTGCTCTAAAATCTCAGCTGTGTTGAATCTGGACTTGATAAAACACAGTGAACCAACACCAGCAGATGATATGACACCACAAACTATCACAGAAACTTCACACTGGACTTCAGACACCTTGTATTCTGTGTCTCTACACTCTTCCTCCAGACTCTAGGAGCTGATTTACAAATGAAATACAAAGATGACTTTAGAGCACTGAGTAACAGTCCAGTTTTTGTTTTCTTTAGTTCAGGTAAGACATTTCTGATGATGTTGCTGGTTCAGGAGTGTTGATATTATGAATGTAGAAGTTGTAGCTCTAATAATAATAATAATAAAACAATAGAAATTTTTTTCATGATAAGTTTTCCCTCGATGATGATGATAAGCCGGGACAATAGAATTTGATAAGCATTAACGTTTGTTTCCATTTCACATCTAAGCAGCTTGACAGTGAGTTCAGAAGTCTTTTACTGCTGCTTGTTAGCTCCTCCTCACCAGCGCCGCCAAAATACACTGTTGTGTTTAAGACAAGCTGTGATTGGATGAGAGCATAGTGGGGCCGGGCGAGAGGGCACAGGTGCTGGGTGCTCGTCTGTGCAGGTGCTGGGTGCTCGTCTGTGCGAGAAGAAGAAGGAGGGGTGTGTGTGTGTGTATGTGTCAGCCCGAGTGCTAGCATTAGCCTGTTAGCTTGGCTCTCTAGCCTGTTGTTATTTTGGAGTGGCTGCAGCCGACAATAAAGAAGTTTCAACAATAAAGCGACGACTGTAAATGTCTTTCTCGTCCATCCTTTCAACGCGTCCAGTCGGACGCTACAATATTATGTTCTGGCAGTCAACATTTTAATATTTTAAATAGTAATATTTCATGTATTTAGTCTTGTCTTTAGAAAGATGTTGTTTAAAACTATGACAGTGTTAGAAAATGTAATATCGTGATAATTATCGAGATTGATTAATGTAGAAAAATTACCGCCCAGCTCTAATGATCAACATAAAAAAAACTTCAAATATGTCACTTTAGATGTAAAGAATATAAAATATGACAGTTCACCATTTTAAATTAAATGATATGTATATGTATAGACCAGAGTGTACAAACACACTCACACACGTTCTTATACACAGGACAAACAGGCAAATTGTAGAAATTAAAGGTCAGAAGGTACCATTAGTGGACTTTAAGAGTTTCTCAGTGTCAGAGATAAATGAGAGGCTATATTGGTCATGGATCACAATGACTGTTGAACTCTTCTGTCTTTAGCCTCACTTCCTGCCTGAGTGGCTTCTTTGAGTTGAGGACAGGTGAACCAGATTACCCTGCTCTCCAAAAAGGATGGTCATCTCTTAGCAAAAGCCCTCTGTCGGAGGGTCAAGCTGTTTGCGGAGCTGGTCAGAACCAGCGAGATACCAATTCGCCTCGTTCAAAAGCTCCATTCAGAGCGTATTGTGCTCTCTGACATTCTGATGGAATTACACAAAAGAACATTCATAAGAGCAGGGGAAATAATCATTTTGAGGAGAGAAAAAAAGGCAAATGCAATCACATTCGCATTAGCGCTGGGTATGATGGGTAAAAAGCGGACGGCTGGCCCTTTTTGTGCACGGCTCTAATTATCCGTCATTTTCACCAATTCATTTCCCCCCAGTTTTTGCCCTTTCTATTGCTTCCTCTCTCTTTGTCTCTCTCTTTTCATTATGAACCCCCACACCACCACCACCACTACCACCACCTCTGCGGCAGTAGAGTGAGCCTCTTTACATCATGGTGCAATTTCAGATCTGAGACTGTGAAGCATGTGAAGGATTTTGAAGGTAAATGAATAGACATCCTCCCTCAGTGTCCCTTACCAATGACTTCAGGTCAGACCTGAATGATGGAGCAGAAATAAATGACCATTATACACAGTAAAACCCAAAGGTGATATTAATTATAATTATCATAACTGATCATTGTTTTGAGCATAGCAAATATAAAGAATGCTTCACCCAAATATCTTCCACAATCATATCAGAATAATGACCTCATTGTGGTGGTAATAATAGTATAATAACATAATAATAGTAAACAGCTATAGCAACTACACTGCTCTGTAGCACTCATCAGAATAGTCATGCCCCTCTGGCATCAGTGGCCCATGGGGCACCACTGAGAGACACTCCGTACACCTTCACTACAGTACTTCTAAGACATCCCACAAAGTTACTCTATCATCATGCCTTTTTGGACATCAGTCACATCACGTTCTTTGTCCATGATGATGGTTTTACACTCTGCTACAACTGACTGGTGTGCTCACTTATTCATATGTGTCACGTGGCAACTGTAGTGTATTCTTATACACACTTACTGCACATAATATTATACTTAAGACATGTTTGTAGTCCAAGTTTGACTTCTTCATTCTAGAACCGGACCTGCAAAGCTGCTAACAAACACTCAATAGTCAACGGTTGAGTTATTTTTGTCAAAACGCACCATCAAAACGTCTAAAACCTCATCCAGATGTTAACGAAGGTCTTTCAGACTAGTGGATGTGATTTAGGACTTGCTGTGAACTTGTGTAGCAGAATGCTGCATCCCTAAATCACATCAACTAGTCTCTGAGATCTTAATTAAAATCTGCAACCAAAGCAAAATTGTTAGTAAATGAAAGTTCATTTTGATCACAAGTCAAGTATAATTGCTAATACTTTACAATACAGGTGCACCAACAGCCTGTATTAAGTCTTATTAACTGATTAAGTCAATTAATGATGAGATGCAGTTTATAAATATTCATGTGACTCAACATCTGAGATAACACGAAGCTCTAATTAAGTATTTATGGACGATTCTCATGTACAACCGTATTAATGTGAAATGTCTTTATTTATTTATTTATTAGCCAATAATGACCTTACTTAAAGTCTGGTATTAGGCCTAACTTGCTGTACATAGTAATTAAATGCCTTGTTAACAATGGCAGATTGTCTGCTAGATCATTCCCAAAACTGTGCCACCATTTAATTAGTAATGTAATGAAGACCACTAAAGTCGAGTAAACACAGAGACGGAGACAAAAGCAGATTAAGATTTGTTTTCCATCATTAAAACATGATGGAATTGCACGCACAGCAAGTTTTTTGTAGGGGGCGGGGATTTGGGAGTTGCACGCGTGAAGAGTTTAGTTCAGAGGGGCGGTATAGGGGTGCAGGTGCAGTGTGGTTATTGGTTGATCATTTTTGGATTGGATATAAGACCCGGGGCTATTGATAAATGGTTGCCAGAGTGCATCTCCATTTGTGTTATTAGTTTAATTCAAAATTATCTATAAAATTTATATGAATTACACATAAAGTGACATATTTCAAGCCTTTACTTATTTTCATAGTAATTTGTATATAATTATATACAAATATATAAAATATATAAAAATATATATAAAAAAATTATAATATAATATAAAAACAGTAAAAACTGCAAAAGAAATATTCTAATAATCTGAGATTCTGAATTTCATACTGATCAAAAATATGTCTCTTTATGTGTAATGAATATAACATATATAACAGTTTAACTTTTTGAATTAAATTAGGAAAACAAATGAACTTTTTGTGACGTGGCTGTGTGGAGGATTATAGTACAGCTCTCAGTTTTAGCTGCTGTAACACACTTGGTTCAATCTGATGATTAGCTTTTGGGTTTAATGAGGTGTGCTGGAGCGGTCCAGCGGGCTTTGCTGGAGTTGGAAAACACAGGCCTGCAGGTTCAGAATGAGCTTAATGGCCACGGCCAATGACCTGACAACAAACAGAAGGCTACTGTGTGTGTAAAGGAGGAAGTAAAATGACTGAAATTGTGCATTTGTAGTAAACTGTGAACCCATCTGTACATTAATCTATAAAAGGTCAATGAATTATGAATAGGTTTAGGATTAGGGTTAGGACTAGGGTTAAGATTAGAATTAGGATTATGATTTGGGTTTGGACTAGGGTCAGAATTAGAATTAGAGTCAGAATTAGTTAGGAGCAGACTTAGGGGTAGGATTAGACTTAGAATTAAGGTTAGGTTTAGGATTAGGGTCAGAACTAGAGGAAGAGTCAGGATTAGAATAAGGAGCATATTTAGGAATAGAGTTAAAATTAAAATTAGAACTAGGATTAGGATTATGCTTAGAATTACGGTTAGGACTAGGGTAATAATATTTATTTAATACTATTTGTGTTTGTTCCATATAATAGAAAAGAGTAATGTCTATAATTTATTTATTATTATAATATTTTTATATTTCTATTATTTATTATTGTATTATATATTTATAATTATGCTTATTTCTACTATGTCTCATAGTGATGTTTTACTAGAACAATCAGAAAAATCTGCCGAAGTGAGGACGTCATATTGTTTGCACTTTGCACCACAAAGTCAACATTTGAGAATAATTAAAGAGTAGAAAGATTGTGTGGGTTTAGGTGTAGGTGTAGTATTACTGAGCTACAGTAGTAGGAGACAATAGAATGTCCTCACATCAATAGTAATACCTGAATAAGTGTGTGTGTGTATGCATTAGTGGATAATGGGTCCTATAGGTTTGGTCTCTGTAGCACCAGAAGCAACACACGGTAATACATCACACAACAACATATGAACCATACTAGCCCTGAAGCATGTATGTGTGTGTATGTGTGTGTGTGTGTGTGTGTGTGTGTGTGTGTGTGCAATTGTGGATTATGGGTCCTATAGTTTTGCTCTCAGTAGCACCGGAAGTAACACATTG
>BRDA01031646.1:0-18815 GCA_036984385.1 Crenuchus spilurus | reverse complement strand
AAAATTCGCTTCTTTTCTAAAATCTTTTAGAATCTTTTAGAGATTCTAAAAAGGAGCTATCGCACAGTGGAGCTGGACGAGGGAATGTACCAGCTCTAGATTTGACTTGTGAAGTGAAACAAACATTTGTACCAAGAGCACAAATGCTCGCAAGTAGTCGATGCGCTCCGGCATCTTTGTTTATAATTCTGCTTTGTTGATGACGTACACCGTGACGTATCCTCGGTTCAACTAGTGGAAACGCGGGCTGGTTCACTAAAAAGCACCGAGGTTCTCATAAGCCCGAACGGCACCAGTTCAAGAACCAGAGTTATTTTGGTGGAAAAGCGCTACTAGAGGCCAGTATCGGCTCTACAGGATACACCCAGTCACTGAAGATTCCTCTCCTTGCTCATGACCCACAGGATGCTTCCCCTCCTGGCCACCAGATGTCACTCTCACCAGAATACTAACTGCTTCCTTTGACAGCCCCAGATCAGCCACACCTGCACCTGCTCAGCCCTTATCAGCACTCCTATATCTGCCCCTCACTCCTCACAAAATTAATGTGTCCTTTACATGTCTACTGCTCCCTAACTCTAGACTCATTCGCTCTAGCCTTTGTTTGTGCTTGTTGCTTATTGACTTTTTAGTTCAAGTTTATGAATGAAGTAATAGTAATAAGTAATTGTATTCATGTAGCACTTTTGTCAGACGGAGCAATAAAGTGTTTCACAATAAGACATTCAAATAATAATCATGATCATAATAATAATAATAATCATAATGATAATAATAATAATAATAATTAAACAAACAAATAAAATTAACAAAATAAATTGAAACACAAAAACACACAGAAGGACATCAATAATGATCACAACTCTAAAGCTAAGTAATAAAAGTGTGTCTTTAAGGAAGAAGTGAACTTGGAGAGACTAATGTCAAGAGAAAGACTACTCTACAGTTTAGGTACACACACCTTTTGCTTCAGTTTAGGTTTAGGAACAACAAGAAATCTTTTATTAGTCTCATGGACCTAGTAGTGGTCTGGGAAAATAATAATTCACACATATATATTCAGGTGCTTCACCATGTAGAGCCTTGTAAGTAAGAACCAGTATTTTAAAATCAATCCTAAATTTCACTGGCAGCCCAGCAAGCACACAAACGTTGAAATAATGTTGATATTTTGCCAGATACACAAGGAACATTTTCCAACCAAAACTAAACGTCTCTACAAAGTTTTACTATAAAGGTTTAATAAACATCTGGCCTAAACATTGATATAATGTTTAATTTCTTTTAATTAGGTTTTCCAATAAAATATTATAAACTACAATATTGATATATCCACCCAGCAAGCAATTAACGTTGTTTAGGCATTGAAACAATGTTTTGCCAAAACATTTAAAGGACGTTTAATTTTCACTCAGAATGAATTTTTTTTTAAAGTTCGGGGATAATGTTGTCTAAACATTAGGATCTAAACATTCCTAAAACGTTCACAATCAAACGTTTTCTAGACGTTTAGTAATCATTAAATTAGTGCTGATATGTATTTTTAACATATTACTAGGTCCATTAGTAATATTAACTAATGTCAATAATTATAAAGTGTATAATATTAACTAATGGCAATAATTAAGGCACCATTATTTCCTAAAGATATATGCTGTTTTTGTTTCCACAGTATTACTGATTATGCTAGCTGATTAATGATCCACTAGCTGATCCTGCCAGGGCAATTACATATGGTAACAATTAAATATTATTTCTGCAACATATAGCAATTAAGACATCCTGATTCTTTCCTTTGTTTTTGAAAATAGAAAAAAAAAATCCAGTCAAGTCATCCATATATATATACCTAACTGAGATACCTAAGCTTGGACCAAGCACACTTCTAGTGGACATCTATGTAATACGTTTTGCGCCCTCTAGAGTATCATACAGGAACAACTTCCAGAAGCCATTTTTTCTCCAGGATTTGATTTGTAAATGTAAGCTTAAAATAATTAAATATCTTATCCATCCCTGCTAGCTGTATAAAAATATGTACACAGATACAAAGTTTAGTGCCTAAGGATTTACTAGAACCTATTAATTTTTGAGTTTGCAATGTTTTTCATTGCAATCCGTGGCAAATTCTGCATCTCCCATATACAAATACTATCCATGCTTAGGCCTAGAGTGTGATTTCTGCCAATCTCTCCACTAATTTAAATTTTAATACAGTGAATACAGTATATAGTAAAATATTTAATTACATGAAAGTAAAATTGTTTGTAAGTAGTGTTCTTTACATTGTTGCAGCGGCTGTGTTGATGGCCCAATATGATGCCACTGAAGACCTCATCAAAAAGCCTACACAAAATTTTCTGCAAAATGCACCATTTAGGCAGGGTGGGGAGGTTAATTGATAAGTGTTATAAATGTATATAAATAAACTCTGTGAAAGGAACCTTCATTATTTTGGTTTTCTTTAAAAGCGAATTTAATGATTACTAAACTTCTAGAAAACGTTTAATTGTGAACGTTTTAGGAATGTTTAGATCCTAATGTTTAGACAATGTTATCCCCAAATGTTAAAAACATTTTCATTCTGGGTGAAAATTTTATGTCTTTTAAACATTTTGGCAAAACATTGTTTCAATGCCTAAACAATGTTAAGTGCTTGCTGGGAGCCAATAAAGCAAAGCCAGCACAAGGTTGATGTGATCCCCCTTTTTTGTTTTTGATAAGAGCAAGGCAATTCAATGCATTTTGAACTGAAGCCTTGCAAAAGTTTCAGCATGTAAGGCATCACAGTACCCCAAGCAAGATGAGACAAATATATTAATCTAATTAAACTAAGCTAATTAAACTAATCTCTGAAAATGCAAAATCTGTTAAATCTTTGCAATGTTTCTTAACTGAAGAAAAAAAGTGATTAACAAACTTCTTAATAGGTACTGAAATTTGTAAATAGAAATTAAAAAAAATTATGAAAAGCAATTACTCTTGATGCGAGTGAACCACCTGCAAATCCCTAGGGATATTGTCAAAATCAACATCCAGAACTTCTGTTTTGTCCTCAATTAACTTGTAAAAATTGCATTTCATCCAGTACTTAATAGTACTAATCTTTAAAATAGACACTGTCCACTTTAAAACAATCAGGAACACACCCAGAGGAAAGAAAAAAAATTGATAGTTGTTTGCAGATGAGGACCCACATATTCTAAAACCTTTTTAAGAAAATTTGGAGGAAGAATATTGAGCAGACTCTAGGAGGGTTGGAGGTGCTCTGTTAACTTGGAGTCAAATATCAATATTTGAGCTAAGAGGAGTAACTTTCATGTACTTAAAAGGAGATTGAATATAGCTCTTATACGTATCAGAAACTTTATATGTAAAATATTTTTTTAAACTGTTCACATCTGATATTAGGAGCATGAGTGTTTAGCAGATGAGAGAATCAACTGAAGAAAACAAGTGACACTCTGATTATGTATCTATCTGAGCCTGTTTCATTATAAAAACTGCACCACGATGTTTTCTCAGTGATGCTGAATCTATCTGAGGAAATGAACTCAAATAATCTTCATCTTAGATGGTAGAAATTACTGAAACAGGCATGTTTTGAGAAGCTCACTGACTAAATGAATGTTCAGAGTAAATACATAATTAAATGCTCATTTGCAGTAAGCTTGTCTTCCGCTTTGCAGCACAATAGAAAAAGCTATTTAAAGATCTATAAATGCTGGAAAATTCGCTCTTTGTTTTGTCAAAATCCATAGAAGGAAGTTTACATTTTCTACCTGTAGAGTATGTTTATGAACATTAGAGAACACTGCACATTATATAAGGTGTTAGCCTGACAATTAACCACCACATCCAATTTAGTGGTAAGATGTGTGATATATGTTACCCCATAAACACAGGTTTATGATCATGCTGTAAAGTGTAGGCTAGGAAAAAGCAAAAATAAATCATATTGAGACATATTCTCTAATGATTTTCTTTCTCACTGTAGACCAAAAATAGCTTTCTGCAGTTTTAATGTCAATGCATTGCAGTTCTTTTTAAATAGTTTTCTGTAGTTAGAATATTTTCAGAGACATTTTCTCTTGTGATCATGAAGACCTCAGGGTGGGTTTATAAAAGTCTTCTATGCCTATGTATCCAAAATTTATAAAGTTCACTGTATGGCTGGGTAATGCATCATCATTATAGTAATAAGGTATATGTGATGTGCTTTTCTGTCTATTTCATTTGCATCAAAACTACTAACTACTACAAGTAATAAAAAAAGAGAACACAACCATATGCAATTTCAGGATGTTATGACCACCACTAGTTTGGAATTAACTCATCCAGGGACATCACAGTTGCCACGTGACAGGGTTTGCTGCAGGTATAAATAAGTGGGCACACTAGTCAGTTGTAGCAGAGTGCATGCAAAATGATCATGATGAGCAAAGGACTGATTTGACTGATGTTCAAAAGGGCACGATAGGGTACCGGGCGAAGGGTGCTAGAATCTCAAACCACTAAATACATAATATGTTCTAGAGCATCTGTAGTGAAAGTGTACCAAGAATGGATATCTCATACATTGAGTACCTCTCAGTGGCATAACCGTGATTCCCCATGTGCCACTAATGCCAGAGGGGAACCTTATTGGTACCTTAGTGCTCTGCTGCAGTTAGAATGGGCACGAGTGCCTCCGGATACCTTTTCTCAACTAACACATTCCATACCATGACGTTTCACTAATGAGCCAGTGGTGGTTATTCTTACAATCTGGTAGGTTTCATAATATTGTGATATGACTGTGTACATAAATTATGTGCTACACATAAACCATGCTATTGTATGTGTATATATATATATATATATATAAGTGTGTGTGTGTGTGTGTGTGTATGTGTGTGTGTATGTATGTATGTGTGTGTGTGTATGTGTGTATATATATATATATATATATATATATATATATATATATATATATACACACACACACGTGCATACATATATATATAATTTTATTTATTTACGTCCTTTATTTCCTGTAAAGTCATTTCTTTGACCTTCCTTTTTATAAACATGCAGTTTTGCTACATTGTGTTTATTCCAACTTCTAAGCAAAAGTTGAATTTGTTGTGTAAGTAAAGTAGTATTATAATTACTCCACCTTGACGGTGATGCTTAGAATTCACGTTGAGAAAATGAATGACATCCGTGATGAAATGCAAGCCTAATTCCCTGTAATTCCCTGTTGTCCAGCAGCATGGAGTTTCACTCCACTCCCTTTGAATATGGAAAGCGTGTTCAGGGACTTTTAGAAGTGACAGGTTCCAGAAATATGCTGTGAAGGCTCCGTACCCTGTCTCTGCATGGCATGGCTCTGAAATGTTAATACATGTGATTCAAAAACTCACCTGGGATTCATTGTGTTGGAGCTTTGCCGTGAGCTGTTCATGAATGGCATTGAGTTCAGCAGAGCTCTATTGTGCTCTATTATGTGCGAGCTGTTTTTGGCCTGCAGGGGTGACTGTGCATCAAATAAAAAGTCTGTGCTGAAAATCTCTTATAAGATAAGCTTATAACAACAAATGTAACAAGTTACACCACTGAATCTCACAGATAGTATCTATCTTATGTACGCCAATTCATTGCCAATGGATAAAGGGAAAAAAAAAACATAATTCACTTGATAACCTCCTAAATAGCCTGAACATACTGTATCAGTGGGTTAAAAATCTATTTTTGTTTTCTAAAATAGGCAAAGCAAGTGTATTTACCTTTCATACACCACTGTCATTCAGAGTGTTTTACAAATTAAGAAAAAAAAAATTAAAGACAGAAAAAGAAAATAGTTAAACAGGTAAAACATACAATTTAAAAAATGATAAACATAAAATTTAAAAATGAAAAAATTAACAAAAAATGTAAGTAAAAATGTAAAATATCAACAAACAATGTATTTAAAAGAGAAATAATTAAAAATAAACTAGTATAGAGGTGCTGTTACAGAATAAAATAGTGTTTTAAACTGAGCTGAAGGCTTATTTGAATAGAAACGTTTTAAAAGAGGCGGCAGTCTGGTCTCTTCTAACGTTCTTTCAACTAGTTCCATTTAAAAACAGCATAATAACTAAACATTGCTACTCCATGTTTAGTCTTTACCTTAGACAGGCCTAACTGACTGGTTTTAATTGATCTGAGAGTCCTACTCGGCTCATATCTCTGCAGATAAGTATGCTGGTCCTACATTATTATGTGATTTATAGATCAGTAAAATAACCTGAAAATCTATTCTATAACATACTAGTAGCCAGTGTAATATTTAAGAATGTAGGTAATGTGTTCTCTTCTTCTGTTCCTCTTACAGCTGCAATTTGAATAATCTGAAGCTGTTAATTTGGGATACCATTACAATAATGAATCCTACTAGAAATAAAAAGCATGGATGAGTTTCTTGGGTCTCCAGGAGAGAAGATGAGAGAAAACTGAAGGCTGTTAGTTTGCATTTAGGATGTTAATAAAAAAAACTTTTCTTTAAATAAAATCTTCAGTCTGATACGTCTGCTGCAGTAGTTTCCTGATGTTTGAATAATGCCAAACAAATAGAACTGAGCAGCATTTGTTAGTTGAGAAATTAATCAACATAATGTCCATTTGGTGATGTGCAGCCTGACAAAAAAGTTTCTGTAATCTGTAGTTAGGGATTTGGTCTTGTGACCAGAAGGTTGTTGATTCAATCCCCACACGGGTTATGATCGAGGTGCCCTTGAGCAAAGCACCTAACCCTCAACTGCTCCCCGGGTGCCGTGGACAGGGCTGCCCACAGCTTCAGGCACATGTTTTCACAGTCTAATGTGTACACTAGTGTGTGTTTCACTGCATAGATGGGTTAAATGTGGAGGTCAAATTCTGTTGTGTGATATCACATTAGCAAAGTTGAATATAATGTAATCTAATCTAAAAACATCTACTTTTGTGTGCTCTGCAGTACTTGATTATTATTATTATTTTCCAACTCATAAAGCAGATTTTCTGCTAATTTGAATGCTTAATTTATAAACACCTTGACATTTTGCATTTATGTCATGCAGTTGCTTTAAAAAAAGATGTGTGCATACAAATTCAGATGGAAAATAAACTTAAAGGATGATATTTGGTTTGGATTAATGTATTCAGGCGAAATATGGGAAACAGCAACAATTGAAAGGGTACTTAAGCAGAGGGCTTATATAACTGTTCACAAAGTGACCCTTTAAATGTATCTAATCATATCAGTCAGCCTTATACAGAGATGTAATGATCATACCTTTCACTCAGCCGAAACCTGTCTGATCTCAGATTCTCAGTCATAAATCTCATTGGCTCAATATAAATCAGCAGTGCAGTACAAGACACAATCACCTTATTTGAGAAGGGAGATGTCTGTCTTTATGAATATAACTGGCCCATATTCCTGGTATTTCTTTACGCTGGTTTACAGGATTACCTTTAGGTTAAGCTGACATCTGGACCAGGATGAGGGACAGATGAGTAAGTGATACTGAGCTTCTATCCATGTCCCAAAGCCTAATTTCTTATCATTTTCATGCCCACGCTTCCACTGACCCAGTCAATCTTCCTGAAATGACTGCAGAGGTTATGCAGCACTCATGGTAATGGACCATCCTGCCACACAGTTCCTCTCAAAACTGAGTACAGCCATGCAGGACTAACTGATGAGGGTTATCTTCGATTGGCACTCACTCTGAGCTACAGCAAGGGAGACTATTGAGTTGC
This sequence comes from Crenuchus spilurus, assembly GCA_036984385.1. NCBI lineage: Eukaryota > Metazoa > Chordata > Actinopteri > Characiformes > Crenuchidae > Crenuchus > Crenuchus spilurus. The sequence goes on along the minus strand of BRDA01031646.1, from coordinate 11,048 downwards.
ATGTCGATGGGAACTGTATTGATGCTCAGTATCAAAACAGAAGCTTCCAAATTTTCTGGTAGACACAGATAAGTGTACAGTGGCTGTAATGATGCCATTTTAAGGTTGCACTTCTGTTTAGAAAGGTTGGGTAATGGTGGTACTTTATATATGGCACTGTGTAGAAGGCTACCTGACCTACACAAAATCATCATAACTGTCATGAACCTACATAAACAAACACAGTGGAACCTCAGTTCTATTTTGTCTAATTTGTCTAATTTGCATGGGAAATTTTGTCCCAGTTATCATTTATGTGCCCGGTTTTTGCCACTGTGCCCACGTGACTGCTCATTTTGTGAAAACAAAGCATCCACCCACATGTTTGTCATTCATTCTGGCTTTGTTTCTCATTGATAACACTCAAAACAAACTAAAACACATTACACTAAAGAGATGCTGTGCATCGCTACGCCCTGAAAATGGGTGCAAAAACAAATAGTGGGTGAGAATCCTGAGAACAGGTGTACAAAACAAAGGCTGCCAGCTCTCATATTTCTCATAGTGTTCTGTATGTAAAACTATAGTTATTCTATATAAAATGTGTTTTTGTTCATATTTTGAGTGTCTGGAACAGATTCATCAGATTTACATTATTTCTTGTGGGAAATATTGCTTCAGTTATCGTTTGTTTTGGTTATCATCAGACACTTTATAATGGATTAATGACAAAAACCGAGGTTTCACTGAATAAAGATGTAGTTGCTGGTGTGTCTTTATTGTCTTTGGGATTGTATTTTAACTATTTCTCGACTAGACAGCCGACTGCTCCAGCAGTCACTTATCCTCTGCCTGGTGAATACATTTTGGCTCCCTCATGGTTGACTTGAGTTCCTTGAGGCCTTGGCTCTGCCCAGTAATGAGTGACATTGCCGTTAGCCTCTGCTAGTGTCAGTCTTGTGTTCATCTTTCTAAGAAAGCTCTAGACATTACTTGATGTGTTTCTGTTCACTGTTTTGATTTTTTGTCTGGTTCTGCATATTGTAGATGTATTTTGTGTTGACCTTCCTGCCAGCAGCTTTACTTCTTTCTGTGTTTTCAGTAGATAAATTAACAAAAGCCTTTGTGGCAGATCTACTCTAGTAAGTATTTATTATTATTATTATTATTTATTTATTTATTTATTTATTTATTTATTTTTTATTATCATTTTACTCCTGAATTTCTCCCCAATGTATTTTATTGGCCAATCAACCCACCCCTTTTATCAGCTCACCTACAAAGCAAGAAATGGACCAGCCCCTCCCTACCATCCTCACCATTCTTCAAGACACGTGGAAGACTAGCACTAGCAAGACTCTTCTCTGTCCTAGCACTGCTCAAGGGCACTTCAGTCATGTCCTGTCTGGGGATCAAAGCGGTGACCTTCTGGTCACAAGACCAGATCTTTACTACTAGTCCATGGCTGCCCCCAGCCATCTAATTAATTAATTAATTAATTAATTAATTAATTATTGTAATATAAATTAAAATTGCAATACTACATAAGGTTTTTAAATGTGGAAATGTGGGGCCATATCAGACAAGCTTCCTCAAGGGTAATAGCCCTTCCACTGTGGAAAGAATAAGTGCAATTTTAAAACAAAGATAAAATACGCAAAAAGAACAAAGACAGAATATATTCTTAGACATCAAAGTATCTCTCCTCTATTGTAAGGTCATGCAGTAAATCATGGCCAGAATAGCTGGATGTAGACCTCTCAGTGGGTTAATAAGCAGATGGGCTGCAGTCCGACCTCAAAGGACACTTCAGGCCTCGGCACCACTGTGTGTGATTATACATGCAGGTGGACTTAAGTGAGTTCCCCCTCCACTCTCAGTGCAGTGAAAGAGATTGAGCTATAATCCATGAAGTCAAGTCACCTGTGCAGCTCTGGCTGTACCCACAGCACCAGAGATGTCTTTGCTCCTCTCTGGATCTGTTTCATTTTCTCTTACACTGCTAGTAAGATGGAGGAGTCCACTGGGAGCTCGCTCAAAAAAAATAATAAAAGTTTGCAATTTGTTTCTACCCAGCAGGCATGGTAAATACAGTGCCCCAGGGACAGCGTGCAGAAGATTTTCACAAAACGTAGACAGAGCATTGTGCAGAGCACCATATCGGCCATTTCCCAGAATTCCCAAAGCTCTGTGATAAAGCCATGCGTGGCAGACAGGCCACCTTTGCTCAACAGGGGAAGGATAAAATTTGAAGTCTGTAGCTCTAATCAGAGAAACAGATGACTGTTCTCATCAAGGAAATGAAATTCTATTATCACACTTAAACCTCTGCACTGTCGGTCCTGCTGATGAACGTAATGATAGAATATTGTATCAAAACCACTTACTTCTGGAGTTGACTTTCTTAATTCATTGTTTACTGTATCAGCTTCTTAATAACTTTAGCTTTTGGTGTCTCAGAAGCTTCACTATGACTTCACAAATGACTGAGGATTCAACCTTTGAGATCTCACTCAGATCTCAGCCTCTGTGATACGTTTTCACATTTTCTATCAGTGTTACTCACATTCCTGTGTAACTGGTTCTTCACGAATTCATTCGCTGTCACTTTCCTCAGGTTCAGATAAAATCATTCAAAGGAAAATGCTCCATTGCAGCAAAGAAAAGATGTGGTCTCACTTAGAAACTCATCCGTCTTTCAATTCAGCCCATGCAATATTGCCTTAAATAGTCTTGAAGAAGACCTCTAACTACAGTACTGATCAAAGGTTTTAGAACATTTGTGGTTGGTCTAGTTGGTCAGGGATTCATCCTACAGCAAGATAGTGACCCAAACCACAAGTCCAAGCTCTGCCAGAACTACCTCAGGAAAAAAGAACAAGATGGTCATCTTGAAAACATGGAGTGGAGCACAGTCTCCAGACTTAAACCCCATCCAGCTGATTTGGGATGAAGTGAAAAGCAAAGCAAACCTACAAGAGCCAACATTTATGTGACGTTCTGCAGCAGATTAGTGAAGAACTGTCTGAAGAATGTTTGATGTCTATTGTAGAAAGAATGTCACGAGTGTGTTCAGCTGTTATATCTGACAAAGGTGCTGCTTTGTGTACAAAGTTTAGACACATTTTTGGTCTATAAACTGGTCTTATTTAACTCCTATACTTTCATTTCAGAGTGCTATGAGACAGAAATCACAATTCACAATTCTGTAACCTGCTTTGACAAATTTCTTTGATTTTAACGCTGAAGGACAAGGCACTGGAAAGAAACTGTTGTCATCTCCTTGAGCTTAAGAAGCTCTCTGGGTTACAAGGATTTGATCTGAAGTCCAGTCGGAGCTTGTAGGTGCTGCCAGAGTGAGTTAGGACTGCCTGGCTGATGGGCATGTGGCGGCAGTTAGGCCACTTTCCTTGCCCTTCTCAGGGGGCAAGGAGCTTTATTCACGCCTCAATAAATGGAGATCGAGATGTGCTGAGGCACAGGAATGTGTAGGAGTCTGTAGAAAAAGTACACATTCAAGAGGTTTTAATTGTCATTTCAGCTGTATACAGTACAGTACTTATTGAAATTAAACAACATACCTCCAGGACCAGGTGCACCACAGAACACAAGTGCAATGAAAAACAAACAATAACCACAAGCTATAATGCAAAAAAAAAATTTAAACGCTGCTTGTCTAAGACATTACAGGACGAAGGACAAATGTGGTGTTGGTCAGTACCTCGTATTGAGTGATATATAGTGGGAAGAAAGATTCCAGCCTACAGTGTGCGTTTATAGCAGCAGTTTTATAGTACACTCTAGAAATGTGCAATACTGCAATGATTATGTAGGCCAATACATCCATCCATCCATTATCCCACCAGCTTAACCATTATCAGAGTCGCGGTTAGTCGCCTACCCCCTCACTGGGCGCAGGGCAGGGCATTACACTAATCAACTAAGCCCAGGACAGGGTGCCAATCCATCACTGGGTGCACACATACACACATCTATGGTCAATTTAGAGTACCCAATCCACCTGACCTCCATGTTTTTGGACTGTGGGAGGAAACCAGAGACCCCGGAGGAAACCCACGCAGACACAGGAAGAACATGGAAACTCCGCTCAGATGGGGACTTGAACCCAAGACGTCAGAGCTAGGCCAATACAGTGATGTGCAAATGTGCAGTGATATTTAATCCCATGCATTAAGGAGTCTGACAGCCTGAGGGATTAAACTGTTGGACAGTCTGACAGTGAGGGACCAAATGCTATGATATCTTCTACCAGAAGGCAGCAGGGTGAAGAGACCATGTGATGGATGTGATGGGTCGTAAACAGTGCTGAGAGCTTTCCAGATGCAGTGCTTGTTGTAAATGTCAATGAGAGATGGGAGGGAAACCCCGATGATCTTCTTAACCTATACGCTGGAGTGTCCTGCGGTCCAATTTCTTGTATGTTCTTGAAAATAAAAGTGCTAAAACTTTATTTGGAGCAATTCCATAATTACGTATGCTTCCCTGAAGAACCTTGTGGTGAACATTTTGCTTCATTGAGACTAGTATTGTTCTAAAGTTTAAATAGCCTCCGCATAACGTAAAAGATCATGGCCATACAGCTCAGCTAGTGTGGTATGAATCATTTCAATCCATAATCACAGTCTAGCATTTCCATTAGACAAGAAAGCGTTTTAATTTTTGACCAGTTAATTGTGCTAAATTGAGCTAGAAATGTGACCTGCTACAAAGGGATATTTAGGGTCTCATAGGCAATTTGCAACACTAGGTCTGAAATCCACTAAACGTAGACTCTTCACTCCCTTCCTGTATGTAGGCAGACTTATCCATCCATTAAAATGCCAATATCTTCCCCTGTGCTGTAGGGACCCTAACGGGGTGTGAGGGAGGCTTTCAGTCGACAACTCAAGAGAGGACGCAGTGGGAAAGAAATGAGCTTCTAACCATTAAATGAATCATTCATGCAGTCCAAGCGATGCCTTTAGAGATAGAGGACTCCCCACTGGCTGGGTTCATTTGAGCAGTTTGTTTTCTTGAAACGCTGAAAATATGCAGATTAAGCATGGGGGAAAGAAGGAGGGGGGCTGTACAGTATAAGGAAGTCATTACAGGAAGTGTGGGTCATGTGGGTGAGACGTATTCCTCCAGGGCCTGATCAGCCAAGTACTTCCTGCAAAAAAAGAAAGAAAGAACGAGAGAGGAGAGGCGAAGAGCTACTGATTTATGGTCTCCTGCCATGCTACCGGCTCATTCATCACTCTGTCCAAGTTCACCGAGCCATCCCAACCCCACCTAGACCCCTCTCCCTTTCTCTCTCTCTCTCTTTCACACATACACAATGGAAACACAAGCACTTCCTAGTGTCAACGCCTCTACCAAACCTTCAGCAACAGCCACATGTAAAGTCCTGATACGTCTAGAGTCATTAGACAAGCCATGGCTCATATCATAAATTCACTGTGGAACCCCTCGCCATGATTGCACTTTAATTTTATTTGCTTGTTAATTCATTATCATTATCGCTGTTGCATCGTTGGTTGTAATCGTCTGTTAATGACCGAGTCGTTTAGTCTTGTTAGTGGATTTGACAAAGGCCAGATTGTCAAGGTCGTTATTCGTGTTTCTGCATAACCCGTTCTTCATGACAATTGATTCAGCATCGCTTTCCTTGGGTCCACATGACATCAATCAAATGAAATGTTTATTTGCTGCAAAGATATGGTGACACCTAGGAGCTACCGATTCAAAATATCGTATCTTTACTGTTATGCTAATAAACCGTTACTGATTATGTAAACGTCACACTAGACCTCAAGCAGCTTGGATTGTGTGTCTCGCCACTCTTCCTCCAGACTCTCTGAACTTGATTTCCAAATGAAATGTAACATTTACTTTCAGTGATGGTTTGAGGAGCCATGTCATCTGCTGGTGTTGGTCCACTGTGTTATATGAAGTCCAAAGTCAGTGCAGTCGTCTACCAGGACATTTTAGAGCACTCCATGCTTCCGTCTGCTGAAAAGCTTTAAGGAAATGTGGATTTAATTTTCCAGCAGGACTTGGCACTGCCCACACTGCCAAAAGTACCAACACCTGGTTTAATAACCACAGTATCACTGTGCTGGGCAGTAAACTCACCTGACCTAAACCTCACAGAGCATCTATGAGCTATTGTGAAGAGGAAGATGAGAGACACCAGACCCAACAGTACAGACAAGCTGAAGCCGCTATCAAAACAACCTGGGCTTCCATACCACCTCAACAGTGCCACAGGCTGATCACCTCCATGCCACGCCGCACTGATGCAATAATTCATGCAAAAGGAGCCCTGACCAAGTATTCAGAGCATATACTGTACATACTTTTCAGTAGAACAACATTTATGTTAAATGTCATTTTTAAATTGGTCTTATATAATATTTTAATGTTGTGAGATACTGACTTTTGGGTTTTCATTGGCTGTCAGCCTTAATCATCAATGTTAAAATAAATAAACACTTGAAATAGACACTCTGTGTGTAATGATTCTGTATAATATAAGAATTTCACTTTTTGAATTGAATCACTGAAACAAATGACCTTTTCAATGATATTCTAATTATTTTAGGTGCACGTGTATTTCATAACTGAGGCCTTTGATATACTAGATGCCATGCAAGCACTCAATTCTTGTAGATGACGTCTTCAATGAGGGAGAAAAGCATTTAGGTGTGCTGACTTGAGCCATTTTTGAAACATTATTGCCAGAAGGACGAATTGGAGCATCTCTGAAGTAGAGGTCTGCATTACCGCTGGACTCCCACGGGACCTGTTACAATACCTTGCGGCGTGGGACCACAATTAATTGCCTTTGGCGGGAGCGGTCGGTCAGTTAGGGTAGTCGTCACGGAAGCGGGACGAGACGTAAATGTTGAAAAATCCCGCAAATTAATAAATAGTCTAGAAAATGATGATAATCATGCAGCTAATCAGTCAGTAAGGAAGTCAAAACACTGGTGGAACGTCACGTGAACGCCCTGCCAACGTGAACCTCACGTGAACGCCCTGCCCACACACACACAAACAAATGTGCGCTTTCGCATTCTCTCTCTCTCTCTCTCTCTCGGGCTCTCTCGGGCTCTCTCTGCACTAATAATTCATTAGGCCATAATTTTTAATTTTAGATTTGATTGACCATGTCGAGAGTGACGTCATCACCCAGAAGCACTTGTGGGTTGTGCACGGTGTTAAAACAGTTATAAATTGTTCATATTGGTTATTTTATGCAGTAACACTGATCTCATCAGCAGCTTAGAGTGTGTTATATATGTATCTGGTATCATGTAATCATCTGGTGAGTACTGCGGGTGGGAGTGGGCAGACATGATTATGTGGCGGGTGGAAGCGGGACCAAATATGACGATTTTATGGCGGGAGCGGGACTAACAAATCAGTCCTGCGCAGACCTCTACTCTGAAGCAGCAAGGTTTGTGAGGTGATCCAGGCAACAGTGGTCATTACCTACTGACAGTGGCCTCCAAATTCCTTAGATTTTGGTCCAATTGAGCATCTGTGATGTGCTAGAAAGAGAAGCCTGACCCATGGCAGCTCTACCTCACAACTTATAGTGCTTATAGTCTCCACCTTTGATCTGCCTGCCACACCCACCTCTTTAGTGTTCTCACCTCTTCCCCAGTCCTCACATGTTAATCAGCTCGTCTTTATATGACCCTGTGTTCCTCAGGTTTGTTGCTGGTCATTGTGTTTTCATTGTGTTTCTTGTCTAAGCTGCTTGGTCTTCAGTTTAGTGTTGTGCTTGTGCTCACATCATTAAAATACATTTCCCCTACTCAGCGAGTGTGTCAACACTTGGCACCAGATACCATAAGACAATCTTATATATTCTATGCCTTGCTGGTTTGGTGGCACATGCAGGACCAACTAGACATTAGTTTTAATGTTGTGGCTGCTGTTGTGAGATATGGTCAGGTGTAGACTTTTGGGATGAAGTTTAAAAGGGGCAGTCGTTTACTTGTGTTTAGGGAGCTTGTCTTATGCCCAGAAGGTCTCCAGTTCGATCCCTGGGCAGGTCGTGACTGAAGTGCAAGACACCTAACCCCCAACTGCTCCCTGGGCTGCCCACCACTTTTTGGGCACATGCTCTCACAGGCTGGTGTGTTCATTAGTGTGTGTGTTTCACTGCACAGATGGGTTCAGTGCAGAGGTCGAATTCCCTTGCACTGATTAATATGTATAAGTTTCCTGAGAAGTTGAGTTAAGGTGAAAAAGCTCATTTTGGAGAAAAACAAGCAGGAAATGGTGCAACAAGAGTGGGATGTCCAGAGGATCTTTAAACTGTGGTGCTGTTTATTGATTCTCTTTAGGAGAAAAGATGGCAATTTTCTTTGTAAGTGTAGCAGAGGCAAGGAATTATGAAATAACACTCATTTAAGAGCGTTTGCAGTGACATTCTATTCAGTATGCACCGCAGAGGCTGAGAAGAGTTATGGTTTGTATTCCGAGCACCCTTTCCTTCGGCCCCCTCCTTTAGCCTCAAGGTTAAACCTGGCTAAGAGCAGTATTATGCACTACAACATGTCATTACAAGGCAAAAGGTCACCGATGACAAGTGGTTAAAAAGCTATCAGGCCATATGCTGGATGGAAAGGAAACAATTCAAGGCAGAGCATAGGGGCCAATAAATCCCCTGGTTCCAACTGCGCCATCAGCTGCTTTAGGTCACATTTACAACCACGGGCAGCAGGTCAAGGAAATCACTGTCAATTATTACGTGTTCAACTAAAAGCATGGACAGTACATGCTTAAGTAGTTATCGATTTGAAATGTTTATTGTCATAGCTTTTATCTCCAGTAGCTGCTGCTCCAGTGGGTTCTCCCTGTATTATTTCCATGTAGATGGAAAAAGCTGCTTGACTGGAGTGTCCTACATCTTCCTGAAGAAAGGCATGAAAGCATCCCAGACCCCGAGTGGTGGATCTATTATGGTTTTCCTCTGGGGCTCCTGTGAATCAGCCATCTTTTTCAGAGTCTGCTGGGGGACGACATCCAACCCGTCAGTGTCCAAACCTCACATTAACACTATATGTCACCCTCCTTCTGTATGACCCCGCAGCATAGCAACAGTGCTTTCCCATCTGCACACACCAATTTATTTCCTTGGATGATACTCATCATTGCCATCCATGGCTGCCTCTGTACTCTTCCACAGTAGACTGATAACTAGGTCCCTTTTCTCATCTAGACACCGTTTTTTTTTCTCCTGTTCCCATTTTAAATGTACCTCTGAGCCTTCCCCTGTTGTCTCTGCCCTCCATCAGATGCAGAAGATGCTAACAATGGGTTTGGGACAAGAGGACTCTGCTAAATGAAGCCTTCTCCAACATATGGGAATTACCATGTGTATGACACCATAACCTCAAAACACTCCATATGGATTGGACAGCTAATAGCTGCACCTGCAAATGGTTTTGCCTGAGAGTGTTTTGTCACAATAATGTTACTACACTTCATCTTTCCATTGGTACCTACTGACTGCAAATGGATGCTTAGCTTAGTTTCCTAGGAAACCATATCTGGGGGGGGATGGCTAAGACTTAGGACTGAAATATTATTGGTTGATGGAAGAAATATCAGTCAGTCGTATATTTAAAAAATCTTCCATTATCTTCGGCTTAATCACGATCAGGGTTGCGGTTAGTCCCTTACCCCCTCACCGGACACGGCAGGGCATTACAGATCTTATATTTTATCCAATAATTCATTACTTATACACAGTGTTTAAGATTGACTATACTCTCAAAATATAGTAAACACACTTTCTATTTTATTAAACTTTATTAATATTTTAAATTTTTTATTTCTAGTTTTTGCCAATTTTTATCTGCTTCCCAATGTAATAATAGCCAATTAGCCCATCCCCTTCATTAGGACTCTCCCCATCACTTTGCACTGTCCCTGACTCTAGGAGGGTGAAGACAAGCACAAGCTTCCTCCGCTGCGTGTGATGCAGCCACCACCTCTTTTCAAACTACCGCTGATACACCGTCACTGGGGAGCCAACACGCTCGGAGGAAAGCCCAGGATTCCCAGCTCTGAATGGACCAATCAGTAGACGCCTGAGCCAGCAGACATTGCAATGTGAGAGTGATAAGGAGAGAGAGCGCCATCTACCTGCTCAGATAGAGCACTGCCAATTTTTGCTATCTTGGGCCTCGACTGTTGATGTAAACAGCATGAACGGAATTTGAACTCATGATCCTCTGGTCATAGTATTGGTGTCTTAGCCTACTGAGCCACTCAGGGCACTTATTACCATTTTAAAGCTTTTTTAGACTGTTATTGTTCTTATGTCACAAAATCATGTTTAAGTACTTGTAGAATATAAAGTGGGAATCCATATATTCAGTGCAGTATTTAATTAATTGTTAAATATTTAGTTTAATTAATATAATTAATATTTAGCCTATTTTTGCATCATCCTCAAACATAAGGTAGCCCATACCCTAATCTGTAAAGTGACTCAGTCATAAATGCATCTTACATGCTAGAATCATAGTCAGATTTAATCTTTCAGTAAACAATGAAAATACAAATTTTTTTACCTGCTACTATTGTAGAATACTGTTGCCTGCACATTTCTGATCTCCCGTGACTGTTCTCATGTAGATGAGAGAAATAAGGGAAAATGTGCTTGAAATGCATCACTGGTCTTCAGTATGTTGTCATGTTTTTGGAGTGGAAGCAGTAAGGCTGAGAGCGAATCTTTTGGCACCTCCCAGGCGGCAAGCAGCCAACTGTCACTCATTGAGTATTTCAGAGTGAACGGTCCCTTGCAGAGCCATTGGTGGTCGCTTATGGATGCGCTCCACTGCTGTTGTGATATTCTCTGCCCAAGTCTTTTGGAGTTTATTGTACTTTCAGTTCAGCTTTAGTCCCATTTTTTACTGTTTCTTGTCTTTTGTGTTTAACTGCTTTTGTCCTGTTAATGAAGTCATGTGCAAACATAACTCCAAACTCTAGGAAGTACAAAGTAAACACTTTTTACACTCCTAAGAGACCTAACGACCAGATGT
>BRDA01031639.1:0-13569 GCA_036984385.1 Crenuchus spilurus | reverse complement strand
AGGTAGCGATCTCAGGAGAAGTTATGACATTTCAAGTCCTTTTTATTTTAATATTGATCAATATGGCCTATAACTCAGGAAAATCAGAAGTCCAAATGTCCAAGATTATTAGAATATTTCATTTTGAAATTGCATTTGAGGGCATTTTGAATGACTATTAAAACAGCATCAACATTGAAACAAAAATGCTTCACATTTGTTATTTATGAATTAATGTACAATATCTCACTGTTTACTTTTTTGAATTGAACTTTTTCACAATATTCTCATTTTTGGAGATACAAAAACAAATGTACATTATCGCCCTACTCTCAATTGACTCAGACTGCATCCAGATGTTAATCAAGGCCTCACAGACTAGTATATATGGTTTAGGACACAGTATGACTTACTATTAAACTTTAAAAATGAACAAAACCTTTGCTGTATGAAGTGGCTTACTCTAGTTGTGAAATTCTATAACTCATTCTACATCATCCTGTGTTGATCAGCTGCAACTGGATGTGTGAGGTTGGCAGCGAGAGTTGAGAGGCGAACGCAGAGGATATGTATTAAAGGGTGTTTATTTACAGAAACACGAATGAAAACAAAAGACAGCACAGTGGCTGTAAACATGGACCAAGATCAGACTATAACTAGAACACAAAGATGAAAACACTAGGAACAAAGAGACCTCAAACCTGGACTGGGAACTTGACACAGAGAGCACGATGATCACAGAGACAAGACCTACACAAAAGACACAATGACCAATAAGGCAGGGAGATACAAACAGAGCTTATAAAGACAGAGACTAATGACATGAAACACAGGACACCTGGATACGATTAAGGATGACATCACAGGAAGTACATATAAGGGCTTGTAATCTCCAATAAGGTCACAAGAGGGAGACAAGACACAGAACAATGACATGACGTGAGGGCAGGCCTGACAGGATGCAATTTTGTTTATGTATTTTTTTAAAAATTACTGTGTTATTTACTTGGCTATTGAGTTCCAGTATTTGGTAGCAGCATTAACCTTGCAGACACTTGTAAACTATAGAAACCAACTAAACATATTAGCAGACTGATTATGTCTTGGGTGGGAAATTTTGTAAATATATTTTATGAACATTTCCTTTAATTATTTTTGAGAAAGATAGCAACACATACACATCTTCTTACAGACATACACACATTCTTGCACTGCAGTCTTCATGGCAGTATATGAAAAGGAGGAATTGTATTCTTCATCTTAAGTTCCTGAACATGAGTCATGGTGGCTCAGGTCTTTAGGTAGTAGTAGATACATGGGTAATGTTGAAGCTTACATCATTTGAATGTAACCATACATCCCTGTGGTTAACCAGGCATGAGGCTGAGACACAATGACCTCAGTGAATATGGGACTGTGATATGGCAGTGTGAAGTGGGATTTTTCTGAGTAAACAAACATGAGCAAACAGAAACAGCATCCTATTAAGGCCTTTTGTTCAATTATAACACCCAGGCCTACAATTTCAATGACCTGCATCTACTCAGCTTGTTTTACAAAAGCTAGAATTGAAAGGTTTTGTTCTAAAATCCATGGGCTGAACATATGATATAGCAATGCTATGTTATGATGAATTTGCTTTTATTCTAGAAATAAAATGCATTTTGCTATTGTAGGTCAGTACTATGTTTTTCAAACCTTTTTCTCACAGATACCATTATACAGCATTGCCACATGAAACCACTTACATTAGAATCTACACACATGTGGAAACAGCTACATATGAATACAGATGAATTTTTATAACATTGTTAGTATGTAGTGTTTGGCTTGCATTTTCAAAAGATCATGCTGTTTGAGTAGGGTGACCAGATGTCCTCACCTGCAGTTGCCCTTAAAAATGTCCCTATTTTTTAAGAGTGAATTAAAAGCACACCAAATAAGTCCTAAGAAAGACTGAGCAGCAATGCAGACAGGCAGTCATCTTGCATTGTGCTTGCTTTGCTGGTTGCTGCTGTCTGCTAGCCACTTCTACCACATGCTCACCTAGTTTTAAGCTAGCAAATGTTAGTGAGTCTACAACAAATTATATTTTCACATTACAAGTTAAACCAGGAAATAAAAGCAGAGTTGGGTAAACAGGACAGAAGTTCTGAATCTGGTTTGGTATACAATCTATTTGAACATAGGCTATTATGTCAAGATTTTCTTAAAACTGTCACTGATTCAGTCATCCACATACGGTAAGAGGGTGGCCAGCATCAATGGATGAGTACAATCAGAGGAATCATAATGAGCCAATAAAAGGTTGGCCTGTAAACTCAAACAAAAGACAGGGCATTCTGGAGAAGCACTATCCATCTGGTAACCAGGAGTCTGAATCAACTGTCACTTGATAATAATAATTTGATAGTAGCCATCTCTGTCTCTCCAGAACTGGAGCTAGCTTGTTAATGTGTTGAGGTCTAGTTAATAGGCTAGTTTATTGTAGGACAAAGACCATGGTCATAATACATTAAAAAAACATTTCACAGAAAAAAACACTAAATATTTTAACATTATATTGACTGAGCTGGAAATGTCTCCAGTGTTCATTTCAGAAATCTGATCACCTTGTGCTTGCCTTGATACAATGTGTAACAGAAAATATTGTTGATTTCATGCACACAACAGGGATATATATATATATATATATATATATATATATATATATATATATATATATATATATATATATATATATATATTTGGGCTGTCAAATGATTAAAACATTTAATTGTGATTAATATCAGTATGTCATATAGTTAATCATGATTAGTCATCTCTTTGAGGGCAGAGATCATTACTGACACTGCAGAGAAGAAGATGTGGTGCCTTATCTCTGTGTAAACAAAAGTTTTTCACTCATTTTTAAACATTTTGAAATGAAGGAAGAAGGATAGGATTCGATAGGATTTTATTTCAAATGTCCTGCAAGTGAAAGCAAGGATAGTGTGGCGAAAAAAGCAAAAGTCACTGAAGTAGTGATGTTTAATGTAAATACACTTAATAAACAAGTTTATTTCTTTACATTCTCTTTTATTATGTATTATTATTGTTTATATACACTATTTGTAACACATTTATAATAAAATAAATTGGCGGGGTTCTTGGTGCGCTGGAATGGATTAATAGCATTTGAATTAATTTTAATTGGGAAATTTAAATTGATATATGAGTAAATTGAGTTACGAGCTCCATCACAAAACAACTTTAACTCGTAAATCAAGGTTCCACTGTATAGTGAAAAATGTAAGTGAAGATTATTTTAAAAAGGCAAATGCATGACACTTGCGTCAACACCCGCGCAGCACTCAATGTGGAAAGTAAAAAGCAGCCTTTTCTCCTCTACTCTTAAAATATGTCAAATCTCAACATGAACTATGGATGACTCACAGGCCCAAAAAGAATTTGCGTTAATTAATTTGATATATATATATATATACAACTGCTCTCTGGATGCTACGTGGTAGATGACTTGTATGTATGATGGTAAGACATTCTTATTAAGTAGTGGGACAAAAGGACAGAACACCAGAATACTGCCCACACTGCCCACACTCCACCACTGTTTTGCTAGGTGGAAGAATATGAAAAGGATTAAATAAGAGCTGTTTCTAAGATCAGTAGTATAAATCACACCATTGTACAACATATTAGGTAAAAACAGACAATAACAGGATGGGGTGGGATTTACACCATTGAAAACAAAAAAGCCCTGTCTCTAGCGGCGCGTCACGTGATCGTATCGAGTGCCTGTGCGGTGCGCATGCGCAGAAAGCTTCCTGCGTTCATAAACACGGCGAGCTGCTCGGACTGAGCAGAAGCGCCTGAGCGGAGCGGAGAAATAACGCAGATCGTTTTTTTCTTGTTAAACGTTTAAAACAGCCCTTTATAGGGTTTATTTCTCTCCGACTTCAGCTACAGTGATAGCTAAGTTTGGAGGGAAGAGAAAAGAAATATTCGCTTTTGTGCGTCGGACTATCTTTTGTGTTATTTCTGTCCTGTGGATTATTTGGCACAAAGGAATAAACAAAGGCTGCATTTTTTTTCTCTGTGTAAAAATCATAAATAATATTATAGAAATGGAGAACTCGACCTCTAAGAAACGCTGTTGTGGTAAGTTGCACAAGTCCAGTTTTATTTTTAGTTGTAAGTTGAACATGCTTTCGTATATAATGTGTCAATTAAAATTAAAAGCTGTATTAAAATACTTTTTAATACCTTTCTAGACTCTATTCGTGATTTCTTTACATCTGCAAAGTTCCTTATCTACCTTGGACATGCTCTGTCAACCTGGGTGAGTCTGAAATAAAAGTATTGCATGAATGTTTATGTTTGCACAGTTGCTCAGACTGACTATAGCCCCAAATGTTGATGTAAAAGATCCCTTTCAGAAAATATCTAAATCTGTCATTTTTGTGATGATGTGTAATACTTCTAGATTTTTTTTACCTCTGCATTATTGTCCTGTCTTATTACTATCTTACAATCTAATATGATCATTATTTAAAAAATATTGTAGTGTTACTATAAATCATTTTTCACAAGGTTTGTCTGAAATGTGGCTGACAAGTTTGGCACTGTAGAAGGAAAGAGACTGGATACAAAAATATATGTGTGATTCTGCAGCGTATCCAGTTTCCAGTGATACTGATAGTGTCTTCTCATAGTATCATCCCCCATGCTGGTTAAATCTTGCTGACCGTATTTTACAAGCTGACCCTCAGATGCTGGGATGACTGCTGACCCTGTGGCACTGACCTTGCTCTTTGTTTTTAGGGAGATCGGATGTGGAATTTCGCTGTTGCTGTGTTTCTGGTAGAGCTGTATGGCAACAGTTTACTTCTGACTGCTGTGTACGGTCTGGTGGTGGCCGCCTCTGTCCTGTTGTTGGGTGCAATCATAGGGGATTGGGTTGACAAAAACCCACGACTTAAAGGTAAAAATTGAATAAAATAAAAACAGAAATTTTAATCTTTTTAAATGTTATCTACAATGCACAGCTAAAAGTTATTTTCTTCTGATTTCAGTGGCTCAGACCTCCCTGCTTGTCCAGAACTGTTCGGTTATTTTGTGTGGCATTCTATTGATGCTGGTGTTCCAGTTTAAAGAACCGCTCACTAACCTCTACAGTGGATGGCTGCTGGTCAGTATCACAAGGAATTGTATTGCTATTAAATATATTACTGCCACATTTCTCTGAAAGCACAGGTCTGTTAATAGGGAGTTACTACTGAGTTATGATCTATTAATATATTATTATCACCCACTGTTTTCTGTTTATTTGAAATACCAGTTTGTTCAAGCCTTGTTTTGGTTTTGGCAAAATTGTTCAAACTCGAAAAAACCCAAGTAATTTCAACCATATCTGAGCATAGTAAATGTGGTGGACCTAATTCTAGAGGTGACTGCTTCTTAAGGGTTGCCTCTGTTAAATCTGAGGAGTCTCTGCATTTGACAGGGCATAAGAGTGAACCAGCCCTCATATCTGCATTGTCAGCAGTACTAAGGAGTTACGTGTGTAAAGGAGATGTGCTGTTGAACCAGTATCAGCCCGTGCTGCCTGTGTTCTAATCCAACTCAACAACACCAAGCCATATTTCTCACTGCATGCAGGAGCCATTAGGGTGACCTTTGTTGTTTTTGTTGTTTTGGACTGTGCCTGCAGAACGTGCAAGCATTCATACCTCTAAATAGCTTGTTACTGCTGCCACAAGAAAAGCTCATAACCACATTTTGACCCCGTGTGTTACTGTTATTATTGGTAGTAGTTCTAGTGGTAGACAATAGTGTGTAACTTGATTCCATCATTCCCTACACATGCATGTGTCTCATTACATTCCTTTTCTCACAATTTGAGAACAGAGAACTTCATTTCATTTGCTACCGGAGAGCTACACATTCATGTTTCATTCATTTTTTAAATTTGTGATAATTAGGGAAGAGCAGTTAAAAATATCATTAGTTATTAGTGCATCTAATAACACATTACATGTTAAGCCTTTTTTATTTTACTGTTGATCAGTATTATAGCTCATGAAAATCTAGAATTTCAAATTACTATCCAGACAGGAATACTAAGGAATAATGCAGCAGGTGTGTGTAATAAATATTTTGCTTTTTTTTCACCAGACGTCATGCTACATTATGGTTATCACCATTGCCAACATTGCAAACCTGGCCAGCACTGCTATGTCCATCACCATTCAGAGGGACTGGGTGGTGGTGGTGGCTGGAGATGACCGGAGTAACCTGGCAGGTCAGGATTCAGTAGCTCTTCTGTTATAACATGAATGAATTTTCATTGACAGTGTTATATTAACAACTTTGAGACCTTTACGCTCCTAATATAATTAACTTTTTTTATAACCCTTGTTTCCTCTGTGCAATAAAACTCATAAAAGACAACAACCCAACATTTCCTGTTATTTAAAATGCTGGCTCAGTGGAATTTTGGAACTAGTATTCCAATTTTGACCCACAGCAGGTGGAATTACTGCAAATGCTTTTTATTGTCCTCAGCGAAAAGTATTAACATTTCTCAGACAAACTCGATAACCCTGCAGAGTTGCATGAACTATGAGATTTTAGAGTCATAAGCAGTCTAGGCAGGTGCAGTTCACATACTTATAACTGCTTTTTTTTCATTGATGAATTCCCTTTTAATAGATGTTTCCTCTTGTTTTTGTTTAAGACATGAATGCCACAGTGAGAATAATTGACCAGCTGACCAACATCCTGGCACCGATGCTGGTGGGCCAGATAATGGCCTTCGGTTCCCATTTCATGGGCTGTGGTTTCATCTCTGGCTGGAACCTCTTCTCCATGTGTCTGGAGTACTTCCTTCTCTGGAAGGTCTACCAGAAGACTCCAGCACTGGCCTACAAGGCAGGACAGAAAGACACCAAAGAGCAAGAACTGAAGCAGCTCAACATTCAGAAAGGTATTTTTTATTTTACAGTGCAGTTTTACAGGAAACTGATGGAAAAAGATGGGCAATTCTTGTCTATAGATAAGACTCATGATGACTCAGCAGATCTGTTTTCCTTTGTGAGCATTTAATACCCTTTCTCCCAATGTTTACAGAAGCAAGTTTTGTATAGCCTCTTATTATTTACGCTAAGCCCATGTTCCTTCACTTCTAATCTGGGCCATTATTTACCATTCTATGAATAAGAATGCTGATTTGGGATTGGTTGGGATGTGGTTGATAAATGCTTACTCAGTGAAGTCAGATAAATATGGATCATGTAGTATCACAGCAAAGAGTTACAAAATATCACTTATGAAATATCATGACTCAAAGGATGCTTTTTCTTTTCTGCTTTTTGTTAACTGTCTCTCTCAGAACTGGAGAACCCTGATGGTCCAGCTGAAGGTTCACAGCTGATGAACGAGTCTGCTGTGGTTAAGTCTGATAAGGAGAACTCAGGTTGCTGCTACCAGATAAGTGAACCAATTCGCACCTTCAGGGACGGCTGGGTGGCTTACTACAACCAGTCCATTTTCTTTGCGGGTATGTCCCTGGCCTTCCTCTATATGACCGTGCTGGGCTTCGACTGCATCACCACAGGCTATGCCTACACCCAAGGCCTCAATGGCTCCATCCTCAGCCTGCTCATGGGGGCCTCTGCCATATCTGGTATCTGTGGCACAGTGGCCTTCACCTGGGTGCGGAGGAAGTGTGGCCTCATCCGAACTGGTTTCATCGCTGGAATGGTTCAGCTGTCCTGCTTGATGCTCTGCGTGGTGTCTGTCTTTGTCCCTGGCAGCCCCTTTGACCTGAGCGTGTCTCCCTTCCAATCCATGGTCAGCCATCTTTTAGGGAACAATGCTCCTTTACCTGAAGCTCCTACCATGGCCAGCATTGTCACTACTGATGCTCAGGGCATGCTCAACATCTCCACCATGCAGTCTGAGGAGGTCCCACAGATTGAGTCCTACCTGTCCGTCAGTCTGCTCTTTGCTGGTGTTATTGCTGCTAGAATTGGTAAGTAGACAGTGTAGTAAGTAGATTAAATGTGTAGAGCTTATCCCCTTTACCTAAATGCAGACGATCGGTTTGCTTCTTAAGTGTTGCTCTGAAGTTATAAAATTAGTCAAGATCGTGGAAACAACCACAAATTTGGATCGTGCCAACGTTTTGTTTAAATCATAAACATGTTTTGATTGACAACATTTGGTGTAAGGGGAATGATGTAGTAATTTGATTTTGTATAGCATTTGTTTATTTGCTCATTTTTTATCTTAATTGCTGTATTTTGGAGGAAATGTCAGAATGACACGAGAGTTGTAAAGTCAACCTTTGATGCCAATCAGTCTTGTCTTCTTGCTGATGCATTCATGTGGCAGTAAAAGAACTGCATGACACCAGATGACTCATTATTCCGACATACTTTTTCAGGTCTTTGGTCTTTTGACTTGACCGTGACCCAGCTTATCCAAGAGAATGTGGCTGAGGCGGAGAGAGGGGTGATCAACGGTGTCCAGAACTCTATGAACTACCTCCTTGACCTTCTGCACTTTATCATGGTCATCCTGGCACCTAACCCAGAAGCCTTCGGCCTGCTGGTCATCATCTCTGTCTCCTTTGTTGCCATGGGGCACATGATGTACTTCAGGTTTGCCTTCAAAAGTCTCAGGAGTCGTCTTTTCCTTTGTTGTTCACCTGAGCAGAAAACAGACACAGACACTCCCTCACTTCCCCTGTCTGTGTAAGCCATTAAAGAGACGATACCCCCTGCTACCATAGTATCTGTATTACTATAATACATTGTCCAAGGGACATATATTGTACTAACACGCTTGCAGAACCAGCATATATACTTGTATTTAACCCATACACTTAGCCAGTGTAGAACTCATTACCCATAAGCTATGTTAGCCATCATATTCATTCTGGAAAGGCCCCCCAAGCTAGTTAATTGGAGTGGTGGCCCAGTTTTGAAAGAAAACAAGTTCTCTCTGCACCAGCTTCCGTTTGCATGCTTTCTGTTTTTGAGGTGCTGTGGAATGTGTGCAAAAAAGAAATACATAACTGCCTTTGGTCATTAGTTCTTTAGCACGTCCGGTTGCTCTACTGCGGAGTCCTGCAGCACGTCAGGCTGCTGTACCGTGTTGTATGTTACCTGTGTGAATGTCCCTGTACCTTCCACACAGGAATATTTATTCAACATTTCTGTGTGATTGTTCATATCTAATGCATGCTGAAAATATGTATATGTCCAGTATCATTTTAGCAGTATATTGTTACTTAAAGTTAGCTTTTAGCATGTTTCCTGTTGCTGTTCTTGCAGACTGGGGTGAAGTCTCTTTAATTAGGCAGATTAGATGGATGTTCATTCAGTAATATCACATCCATTATTACATCTATAGTCAGTATAGTGTATATCAGCTTTGGTGGTGCTAATATGTTATTGCAAAAGCTATATACTCACATATACCTTTTTGTTTTTTCATTTGTCCAAAGTGGAATCCATCTTTCCACATGGGAAGTGAGGGAATATTCACTGTTTTTCTGCCTCTATACATTCCAAATATTATTGGTGTGAAGTGATATTGTATACTGTTTTTTATAGCCCCTGGAGTACTTAGTATTTCCAACACCCCCAAAGGCAACTGAACATCCACTGTAGCTCACTGCTTTTGTCGTTTGATTTAATTTTGATTTTAGGTGATGATTCTCTTGCTCCTCCCATAAGATTGTTACACAGGCACTTTAAGTAATTTTCACTATATTCATGAAAAGCGCAACAATGCAATTGTAATCGATTTTGCACAATTTTCAGTCATCACTTTCTCATGCCAGCGTCAGCAACAAGCTTGGACTGAATGTCCACCAAAAACCAGCTACCCAAGTTCTCCACCAAAGTTGAGCCTTAATTCTTCTTCTTGAAAAGTGGGATTTCAAAAAAGTGGTTGCCTACTTGGAAAAAATAACACCTTTCATGGAATCCACCCACTCTTTCCCTACGATTCTTACTAAGAGTTTCCACCTTGCAGATTCAGCAGACTTGACACTAAAAGACCTTCCTAAGTACAAAGTCAACACCACCGCTCATGTTTGCTAATACATATCATACAACCAGCCAAACCAGAAAACTTGGGTTCAGTGAATTTGCCCTGTTGGAAACTGCAGCTGACAGAGTTCCGTGTGAGGCATTTTGTAAGTGCTGTATGATGTTGAGATTGGAGGGGAGCATAGGTCAGCCGTATGTAGAGAACAGGGAGGGACTTATTCTGCTAGTAGAGAATGCTGAGTCAGCACTGCAGCAGCACTCTGCTTTTCAGGGTTTTTGGTGAAGGGCAGCTGGTCTGTACAGAAACAGGTGTCACAAACTATGGTTAAACTTTATCACGAACATTTACCCCACAAGTATAAGCACGTTTTCAGCAACGGGGCACTGATAACTTGAGCTCTTCTGTGAGATTGTTTCAGGATTCTTGCCTTTACTGAAATGTGGCAGTCAACTGCATTGCTGAATGTGTATCAAGTCAGTATGTTATCTTTGTCTTGCATTATGAATCCTTTTTTGTACTTCTGTAAAGTTTTTTTGTTTGTTTTTATTCTAGTATTCACTGTGTGTTTGAAACGATAAACCTCTTGACTTTGCTTTCCCTCTCGACTGTAATACTTTAGTGTTATGAAGAAATATGTATCACATCTATGATGCATGACAGACAAAAGTTTCGACTTTGTGATTTAGATTTTTTTGGAATAGGTTTGGCTTTTCTCTGCACAGTGACTACTCGTCAAACACTCCACTTTGATGGAGGGAGAGCAAACTTCTTCTTGCTTGAAATTGAAAATAAAGAAGCTTTCTACCACAATGTATGTCTATGTGATTACTTCAAAGAAACATTCAGGTTAGCCCTTTAGTGGGGAGATTTCCCAAACTTTCCGGATCAAACTTAAGAAGGCAGGGGGAGCTTCCTGGCGTGGTCCCAGCAATCATTGTGTGGGGTCACATTCCTGCACTTGACATTTTCTCAAGCCTTGCTCAGACATTCCTGTGTAATAGACTAGCATTAAGCTGTGCCTGATGATCTGTACTAGTGAATTAGTGAAAGTGCACACTCACTGTCCAATGTGCTTTTACACACTGAGGAATTTCACTTTGCATTTAACATCATGCAGTGAAACCTACACACACTGAAGGCAGTAAGCACACTTCCTAGGATTGGTGGGCACCATGGGGAGCAGTTTGGGATTAGGTGCTTCTTTGCTCGAGGGCACTTCAGCCATGTTAATTTGTTCAGGGGATTAAACTGGTTTTGGTCTTAAACGTGCTTCTCTAACCTCTAGGTCTGTCTCATTTAAGCCAAGGCAAAGAGAGACCTGATTTGATGTAGTGACCTGCAGATTCAGGGCCTAAACTGAAACTAGAGTGGTTCTGAAAAGAGCTGAGCTAGAATTTAATAATTTTCATATGTGCTCCTGGTTGTGGACATGCTACTTGACTACCGGTTAGAGCAGATTTCATGTGTCTTTTTGGTTGTGCGCGTGAGCCACTGCTGGCTTCTCTGGTATACTCACGACGCTGTAAAAACAGCAAAAGCTGCCAGTTGCCATTTATTCACCTTCTTCACCTGATCACATACAATCCACCACCTGTTTACTGTCCTCCTGAGCAAAACACCATCACACTGAAACACTTTTTTTTAATACTGAAATCAGTCGTCTTAGAAATACAGGGTTGCCAGATTCCCCAAAGCTCCTACCAATTGCGTAACAGAAATTCACACTACATAAATGGGAACCAGCCGAAAATCTTAAATGACTCATACATTTCAATGAGCTTTAAAACGTAAATCTAATTCAAATCATACTTTCTTATTCAATTTCTTCTTTTATTTAGTGAGAAAACCTTGCAAAATGCCAACTCTGAAGTTTTACAGGCTATTGTATTTTTGCAAAACTGCAAAAGAATGACGTTTTTGATGAAGAATTATGCACGTATACCCGTGCGCATGCGAGTCGTTTCGGGGACAGATTCAGATACAGGTCACTTACATTTGTGAATGTGAACCGTCATGATAGATCAATCTAATCTGAGCAAAAAAAATCAGCTTTACGCAATGTGGCTTGAGATATGAACGTAACCATAGAAATACGTTCACAGTATAATTGCTCAATTCTGATGTTTAGCTTAGATCGGTTCTAGCTATCTATACGGCTCACATTCATAAACGGAAGTGACATGCATCTGTATGTCGAAACGAATTTGTCGCAGAAACGGCACGCATACGCATATTTACATATTTATGTGCGCCGATAAAAACAAAAAACGTCATGTTTGTACAGGGTTGCCAGGTTTGCAAAAATCAAGTCGCCGGGAAAATGTCAGAGGTTGCGGGATGCAGGTTTTTCCCGCTAAACAAAGAATAAATAAATTAGTAAGTAAGTAAATTATAAGACTGACGCTCTTCAAGTGTGTGATTACACGCTTTAGATTTTGGTTTAGTTCCAGCGTTACTATGGCTGTAAGACAAAGGCCTGGAGGATTTGGGGGATCTGGCAACCCTTTGTAAGACGATTGATTGTAAACGTGGTGTTGTGTTGGAAGCTGATGTGTGTATGACATTTTAGTCAGGAGGACAGTAAACAGAACTGTACATGATCAATTTATGAAGGTGAATAATAGCCAGCGGGGTATTTAGCAGCCTTGTGGCTAAACGGAAAAGCCCTGCAATCGTCACTACGCGCATGCGTTGACTGCCAGACCAAAAACCGACTTTTGGTCAATCTACATTGTATCCAGATTGATTTTTGATAGCACGAACAGCCATAAAGCATATGAAATCCGATTTTGCTACCATATTTGTATGTGTTTTGAAATTAGGTGTTTTGAGCCCTCTGGCCACTCAATTCTTATTCTGAATCAAATAACGACCACATAAAAACCAGAGTGACGGAAGTACGCAGATCCAAGAAGAACATCGCAAAGTGGACGGCTCTGGCGTCTCAGGTTGCCAGATCCCAAAATAATCTCCATTCCCATTGTCTGACAAAAATCCACCCTACACAAGGTTAACCCCAAACCAAAATCTAAAAACTCTAGTTACAGACGTCTGAGAACAATATAATTGCCTTTTAATACTCTTAAATGTCATTTTAATATTATTTTCTATTTTATACCTTTGAAACATGTATGCATTATTATTTGTATTAAGTATATTAAAGACAATGAGAGAAAATCGAAAAACTGCTGGCACATGAAACAAGCAATCTCACTTTAACAAGATCAAAGTTCACTCATATGAAATTGACCTGAAGATAAATGTGGGTGAGGTGAGATACAGTCTCCATTGTGATAGAGTCTACACTAAATTTCTCACAGAATCATGTACACCGGATTCCAAAAAAGTTGGGACACTAAACAAATTGTGAATAAAAACTGAATGTAATGATGTGGAGGTGCCAACATTTAATATTTTATTCAAAATAGAACATAAATCACAGATCAAAAGTTTAAACTGAGAGAATGTATCATTTTAAGGGAAAATATGTTGTTTCAAAATTTCATGGCGTCAACAAATCCCAAAAAA
>BRDA01031635.1:0-13863 GCA_036984385.1 Crenuchus spilurus | reverse complement strand
ATTAGATGTTGGCACCTCCACATCATTGCATTCAGTTTTTATTCACAATTTGTTTAGTGTCCCAACTTTTTTGGAATCCGGTTTGTACACTAATGTTAACATGTGAGGCAAAATTTAACAGATCTTAATGGTAATAGTGAAGGTAATTTTTGTCCAACAATGTAAATGAAGTCTTAGTCCAGTATTGTCTTATCTTAAAGGTTTGCTACATTCACTTTTCCATTAAATAGCAGCAGATTTGCATCTTTTTATAACTGAACATTTTTTAAATTCAGTAGGGGTGCTTTATGACTATTACGGTATCCCAATAACCTGGCAAAATTTCCTGCTCCTAATCATTCAGGTAGATGTTACAGTTTGAGTATAGAAAAGCACTACAGAATTATAACTATTTGTAAATAAGAAAACAGACAAATAAATGTAAAAGTCTGCATTCAGAACAGGGTGAATGAAGGCAAAATAAATAAAGCAACAGATGCTCCAACAATTTTATTCTCAAACTGAAGGTACTGTCGATGTACCCTTGAAAGTATCAGCCCAGTGAAAAGAAAGATACTGACCCAGTGATGGTCCAGTGAATGTAAACAGATTGAAACACATTTTTTCTGGTCACTTTCAATTTTTCAAGATTCACTTTCTTTTTAAACCATAAAAGTAGCTGTCTTTGTTATTTGATTCCTGATTTCTGAGTATATAGTCACAGAATTCCCACCTGTTGCCACCTTTTGATGACTGTGTTTTGAAGCATATCTACAACTAGTCTCACAGTGGGGAAATTCAAATTGCTACAGCAGTAAAGGAACAGTGAATCATTCAGTAATAGAAATAGGTAGTAGAGATATATCTAAAAATTATAATAAAACGTATAAAAAAAATAAATAAAAATAAATAAATTCCACTCTCCACTTGTCAAATGTTGTCTATGACATGTTTTCTATATACAAAAATAGCAGTTCTACATATTGTAATCGGAAAGTTTTGGAGTTTACAATTCATCATGTTCTATTCTAAGACGTGTGAAAAGACCTAATGCTCTTACTCACATCTCTGGCCTGCACACCTCAGGCTCACCATTTCTGTGACCAGCACACACATGGCGTGCTACTTCCTCAGACGTATTCAAGTCTGGGTAGGGCAAAGTGCCTGAACAACAAAAATGAGAGGTTATTTACAGCTATGAAAACAATGATAAAAACAGATTATATAAAATGGTTATTAGGTTAATCACAACTGTAATCTTATTAGATTCATTGTAGGAGTATAATTAATATAAGTAATAAATTAGTAATAAATTGTCCATACTTACCAAAGGTTTGCATTTCCCATATTACAATTCCAAATGCCCATACATCCCCTTTGAATCCATAGATATCATTTTTGAAGTACTCTGGAGGATACCATCGGAAGGGAATTTGTTTCTGCAGGGGGGCACAAGGGCAACACAACAGACTTAAAAAGTAAAAATGAAGGTGTCTTGACATGCCTTCTTAAAATCCACACAACACACAAAGTGAGTAGTACCCTTAAAATTGATCACAACTACACTGCAAATTATCCCAAATTTGATAAATGATATGCTCCGTATGGACTTTTGTCAATGTAAACAGATAACTGATAAAGTTGCAATGCTCAGCACACTCAATGTGTATTTGAAGAAAAGTTCTGCACAACATGATAGAAATGTATCACCATGTTTGGCTGCATTTTAGGGAAATGCATTTTTGCATCAGCATTGAAAAATCTATAATTCCAATGCTGCATTCAAATCTCACTGATGGGACCAACCAGGAACCAGCCATGGCAAATCCCACCAGAAGAACCAAGGTGTGCTGTCCTTGCTGATGATGTAAAGAATGCCCCAACATGATACTACCACCACCATACTTCACTGTAGGGTAGGTATTTCTTGAAGCATGGAGAGTTGGGTCATCTTCATCACCCTCCACCATCTTTAAGAACAAATCAAATCAATAATCAAATGCTCTCAGAGAAATCAACAAGAGAGGGGGCTTTCAGAGCAAGTAAATATATGCATCCTACACAGATTTGTTTTCACACTACGTGACGTAGAACTGAGTTACAGTTTTAACACCTCCACATCCTGTAGTCAATGCAAGATTTTAGCTATTAAGATGGTACTGTTAAAGGATGAGGAAAAGTTAATTGTTGATATGTTTACATTTCAATAAATGGTTTGTTCTTTGTGGTTCCAGGGCTAAGACACAAAAAAATGAATTCACTCAATTTTCCACAAGAAAACTGGATCCACACATACTTTCCTGTTGTTGATGTTGTGAAAAAAGCTTAGTCTCCATTAAAAAACTCTTACATTAATAGAAAATGCTTGGAATATTACATTACTACATTGATGCCCATTAAACGTTGCTTCAATTCTTTCTTCTGAAAAATTACCATTTTGTAGATAAGATTTTGTTCCAGCAGTGCAATATGAATCATGAGTCATGGCTTCTCTCTTACCTTCCTTCTATAGAGTCCTCTGCTTTTAGTCCCTGAACTTAGAACTATGCACTGTGGTTTTCTGCAGACATTCACACTTTGAAGTGAGCATATGAAACTGACTTTTTTAGATAGGGTCTACCTCCTGATTACTGATTCAATAGTTCTCACACAGAGATTCAATTCAATCTTTAACTTTTTTTTTACTTTCCTCATGACCAGTAGCTCTTGAACACATGTATTATTTTATATAGAAAATGTGCCACTGAGGAATTAACACTTTAATGGTTAATAAGTAAAATCCAGCTTAAGGTATTTGTGCCCTTTTTATGGACTACTTTCATCTGGAGGTTCCAGAGAAGTAAGAATATTTATGCAAAGAAGCTGTTTTTATGCAGTTTTTCATTTTTGTGTAAGATCTCTGCATCAAAATGCATATTTATGTCAAAAAACATGTACAGTGCCTTGCAAAAGTATTCATCCCCTTGGCTTTTTACCTATTTTGTTACATTACAACCTGTATTCAAATGTTTTCTTAATCTGAATTTTATGTGATGCATCTGCACAAAACAGTCTAAGCTGGTGAAGTGAAATGAGAAAAAATATATATACTGTATATATGAAAAACAAAAATGTTGGGAAAAAAAACATAATTGTCATGTGCATATGTACTCACCCCCTTTGCTATGAAGCCCCTAAAACATTCTGGTGCAACCAATTAACTTCAGAAGTCACATATTTAGTTAAATGAAGTCCACCTGTGTGCAATCTAAGTGTCACATGATCTGTCAGTATATACACACCTTTTCTGAAAGGCCCCAGAGGCTGCAACACCATTAAACAAGAGGCACCACTAACCAAGCAACACTATGAAGACCAAGGAGATCTCCAAACAAGTCAGGGACTAAGTTGTTGAGAAGACTCCCGAAATGTATGGAGGAAGGTGCTCTGGTCAGATGAGACCAAAACAAAGGAAAATGTTATGTCTGGCACAAAACCAACACATCTCATCACCCCAGAACACCCCCACTGTGAAACATGGTGGTGGCAGCACCATGCTGTGGAGATGTTTTTCAGCAGCAGGGACTGAGATATACAGATATTTTTGAGCAAAACCTGTTTCGGTCTGTCAGTGACTTGAGACTAGGATGGAGGTTCACTTTCCAGCAGGACAATGACAAAGCATACTGCAAAAGCAACACCTGAGTGGTTTAAGGGGAAACATGTAAATATACTGGAATGGCCTTGTCAAAGCCTAGACCTTAATCCAAATGACAACCTGTGGTCAGACTTGAAGACTGCTGTTCACCAGTGGAGACCATATAACTTGAAGGAGCTGGAGCAGTTTTGACTGGAATAATACGCAAAAATCTCAGTGGTAAGATGTGGCAAGCTCATAGAGACTTATCCAAAGTAACATGCAGCTATAATTGCTGCAAAAGGTGGCTCTCCAAAGTACTGACTGTAGGGGGGTGAATAGTTATGCACACTGTTTTCTGTTATTATGTTATTTGCTTCACAATAAAAAGAAAATCAAATGCTCAAAGCTGTATGTATGTTCTGAAAATGTAATAATGCACACTATCAAATAATACATTTTAATCTCAGGTTGTGAGGTAGTAAAACACGAAACATGTCAAGGGGGGGTGAATACTTTTGGAAGGCACTGTAGCATTTGTAATCCAATAAATGTTGATGAACTTCAAGGATGTTGAATGATTAAGGCATAAGAAAAGAAAGTGCATGCAAAATAGACAGAATTAATACTGTGGAAAATGAGTACTGATTATTTCCAATATGTTTATGAGTGGATCACGCATGGAAAGTATAGGCTTGGCATGATATAAGAATTTTAAGATCTTACCTTGTTGTCTTTACTGCAGTTACTACGTTTGCTCCATGTGTGTGTGACTTCTCTGGCCAGTCCAAACTCAGCTACTTTCACTTCATCAGGGAATTTATGCACCATGATATTCCTCAGTGCCAGGTCACAATGCAGTATCTGTTGATGAAATTAAATGGTTTAACCTGTTGTGAGCAAAACCATCATTGCTAAAGTAAGTAGAAACCTCCAGAATTACCATTCTGGAGTGCAGGTGCTTCATGGCATGTGCTATGTGGTAGGCTGCGATGGTTAAGTGGTGCTGGAGCTCATTATTCCTGCACAGTGTTTCTTGATTCACCCGCAGGAAATTATGTAGGGTACCGTGAGCTGCATACTCCATAACCAACATATATGGAGCTGGGATGCACACAAAATAAACCATCAGCTTAACGCAAAATAAAAAATCCACTCATAATACGTTTGCAGAATGGTAACTTTACAAAAAAGGCTATGCATTCATCATGGAATGGACATCCGCTGGTTTAAATGGTGAATAAAAATTAAAAAATAAACATGGTTGTGAAACAACAGTGACAATATATTTGAAATGCAGTACCAGTCAAAAGTTCAATGTTTTTCTTTTTTTCCCCACATTGTAAATTAATACTGAAGTTATCAAGACTATGAAGGAGCACATATTGTATTGAATCATGTAGTAAACTTAAAAGTGTTAAACAAACTAAAATATGTTTTAGATTTTAGATTCTTCAAAGTAGACACACAACTGATGTCTCAAACACATTAAGAGGCAAGAAATTTAAGTAATGAACTCTTGACAAGTCACAGCTGTTAACAAAGCCATTCCAGGTGACTACCTCATAAAACTGACTGAGAAAATGCCAAGAAAGCTGCATCTAAGTAAGAGGTGCCTACTGTGAAGAATGTAAAATATAAACATATTCTGGTTTGTTTAACACTATTTTGTTTACTAAATAATTAAATATGTATTTATTCATAGTTTGGATGATTTTAGTATTAATCTACAATGCAGAACATTTTTAAATAATGAAAAACCACAATGTTTAAATATAAACTTTTGACTAGTACTGTAAGTATTTTTAGTATTGTACTGAGCTTTACAGTGTTTATTAAAAAATAAAAATTTAATTCAGAAAGGTAAGTTAATATACATTAATGGCAGAATGTTTTGAGTAAATTACTATTCAAACAGTATCAACATTAAAACAAAAGAAGACTAATTAGGTCACTTTTCATGTAATTAATGTAAAAGATATGACAGTTTACCTTTGTTGCATTAAATTATGAACACAAATTAACATTTTTCATGATCATCTAATTTTTAGAGATGCATTAGTATAACTTGATCCACATAAGCGTCCCCTGGTGACTAACACCATACTGCTTAATGCATGTTGAGTGCCATCAGTGTCATGTGAACTTTATGTTAAAGCAACAATATATCAAAGGCCTTTGCTAAAAAAACTCCCTTTATCACAATATTCTAATTTTTGGAAGTGCACTAGTTTATCCATAGTACCATTCTGTTCTCTTACATAACAACTTATTTTGACTCACCAACAGAACTGCACAATGTAAGATTCAAACTTTGACATTTTAAGAGAAGAAAACACAACAAGCTATTGCACATTCTTGTAAAACAGCCATACTCTGGAAACATGGATTCATTAACTTCATTAAATATTGTGATTCTGTCCTAATGTATACTGGAAATGACTGTGATATTGAATATAATGAATACCAACAACATATGATTCTACATTAAATCTAACTGGTGAGATACCACCAAAAATAAAAATGATTAAAAAAAATATATCGTACTCTCTGTGAGGTCCCAGTCCAAAAGCTGCAGCAGGTTCTTATGTGTGCCCAGCTTCTGCATGATTGAAATCTCTTTTTCCACTTTCCTACGGCTACAGCCTAAAGAATAAAACACCACATGCTAACAGGTCTAACAAAAAGAACACATTTGTAATATAGCATTTCTATACATTTTCTATTCCAAAAATGTGAAGCGGTACCTTTCTTGGAGATCTTGCATGTGAACTTGTTATGACCTTTGATGGTGCTGTGCATCATTTTGGTTTTATAGTATACTCCCTCTCTTCCAGCTTTGATGATCATATGCAAATTAAGGTCTGCCCTATTAAAGTGGCACTCCTGGGAAATGTAGTTTAGGTAGTCATGCAGTCAGTCATTACATTATGAAAACAAGTCTTTAATTTGATTTGTGACTAAACTGATTGTAACTTGTAATTAGTAATCAGACTCAAAGACATTCTCTACTAGACGCAGCTACTCTACAGATGTGTTTCTACCTATATACGCAATACTGTGTACTATAATTTTGGCAAGATATAATTGCTGTGTAAAAGTTACAGTAGCAATAAGTACACTTTTACTTTTAAAACTATACATTCACTGGCCACCTTATGTGACTGTACACACATAACTTGTACACTCATAGTTCATTTTATCAGCTCCACTGATCATACAGGTGCACTTTGTAGTCCATCTGTTTCTCTGTGTACTTTATTAGCCTCCTTTCAACCTAGAATTATAACGTGCACCTACATGGTCAGAGGTGTCAAATAATAGTACAAATACTTTGTTACTATACTTAAGTAGAAATTTTGGTTATCTGTACTTTACTGGAGTAATTATTTTCAGACGACTTTTTACTTCTACTTACTTACAGTTTCATGTAATTATCGGTACTTTCTACTCCTTACATTTTAAACACAGCCTCGTTATTTCTACGTATTTCATTTCAGTTTGTCATCTTTTAAAAAACATCCTGTCCAGATAAACTGAGCCATCCAGAAAGAGTGAACATGACTGTGGTTGGATGATAAGTATAAACATACCATTCTGATACCCTATTGGTAAGCGATCCATCACACCTGCACGTCACGTGTCTTGTCACTCTCCAGTAAATTCAGTACTACACATATATGGTCCACTATTATATGTGAAATGACTAAAATGTTTTCATTTTCAAGGGGCAGATATGCACCTGAAACAGGTAGCCAGTACATCCCAAAAAATGTCAACATTACCATTTTAATATAACATTATAGTCATTACGGCTTTTAGAAAAAATGTATTTTGGGGGTGGGGGGTGGGGTAGTGCACTATATGCTCCTGTGGCACAGCCTAAGTTTTGACATTTGTTTTCCTTACATTACTTTTACTTTTATACTTTAAGTAGTTTTGAAACCAGAACTTTTGTACTTTTACTTGAGTAAAAAGCTTCAGTTGATACTTCAACTTCTATAAAAGTCGAGTATCTATACTTCTACCTGAGTCATGAATGTGAATACTTTTGACACCTTTGTACATGGTCAGTAGAGCTGATAAAACAGACAATAAGTCAGTAAGTCATACTGTGTTCTAAAACACATGCAGTACTGTGCAAACCAAATTAAAATCTGGATGTGGTTTGAACTTTGTTGAGGGAAGTGTTGCTGACATTTTTGTACTGAAACAACTGGACTCAAAGCTAAACTAAAGAAGTAAAACTTGGACTAGTATGCCTGATATGGGGGAGGTATGTTGAAAAATATGCATTAGATTTTTTTTTGCCAAACCAAAAATATCCTCTTGAACTTCTTGATCAACTTGCATTCCACACTCATAACAGAAGAATAACTCAACACTATCTTCAATGTAGTTACTGGATACTCCTTTGAGTGTCATATAAGTCAAAAGCTCAATCTCTATATTCACCGAAGACCCAAAAGTCATGTGATGGCAGTATGTAACTTGAATATGAAATGCCATTATCTAATTAGATGGCTTGCGAATGCTCACACCTGTATTACGTGAGGCATTTTCTTGTGAGTAAGCACTGGCCAGTGTGCTCATGCCAAGTTGGCATGAATTATCAGACCTCAAATGAGGCATGACAGTGATTGCCAGATGGAAGGCACATTCAATTTCCAATGTTTTTAGATTCCATGGGATATGGGAGCAGAAGAACCAGCAGAGTGCCTCTGTTAACATCAGCACATCAGACACAGGATCTCACCTGGGCTCATTAAGTTGCTAACTAGATCCTAGAGGACAGGCAACCTGTGGCTGAGGAGTCACGATACCGGTTGTTTTAAGCTAATGGTAGAGTTTATGGTGTATAATCTGGTGTTATAGGTCCATGTCATGGGTCATGGTCACTGCCATTTGTTGTGTTTGGAGGACTTTTTGATCTGTGAATCTTCAAGACATCAACTGGCATAATCCCAATTCTAAACATGCTTTTTAATTCCTGTTCACACCTCTTGCAACACTCAAAGACAGGCTTCAAAGCAGAAAGAGCAACACGAACAACCTCATATATCCGACTTGTTCATCTGAACCCTAGGTTATGGTGGCTGAGGGACACTGGAATGACCAAACTGCAGTGCAGAAGGCAGACTTCATCTGCTCAGTTTCTCAACTTCTTGAACCTAACTGACGTGGATTACTCCAGAGAACTTTTCTGACACCTTTGCCCTCCCCCACTGTCTGCAACAAAAAGGCAGGGGTGGTGGCACAGGCTTGCTTCTTTCTAGTCCATGGTGCATCACTTCTCTTTTTCACATCTTCATGTGTCCTTCTGAATACCATGCAGTCACATTGTCTTTTCCTACACAACTCCACATCATCCTCTATCTCCCTGCTGGTCCATTGGGCAATTTAATTGATAAACTGGACATTCTCCTGAGTGGTCTCCCTGTTGAGACCTCACATATTCTCCTTGATGACTTCATCCTTCCATCAGAGAAACTATAGTCATCCTGTCTTCTTCTATTGCTGTCATGTTTTGGTCTCACCTTCAACCACTCTACTCCAATGCACAGAGCAGGACACACAATGAACTTTATCTTCAGCAGACCTTTCCCAGCACTGGACAGTAACTCATCTTGATTTCACCACTTTTCAATCTCCATCCTCGCTTTTCCTGCATACACCTCCTCCACAAGTTCTTCCACTGCTCACCACAGCCTCCCCTTCTTCTCTTGCCTGAACTAGTTCTTCCACAACTTGAATCCTTCTCCTGGTAACTACAAGCACTTTGCTTTCATTCATCTTCTCTTCAGTCAACCTTCTCGGTTCTCTCTCTTAGGTCATCAATATCCTCTACATCCTCTATGACTGATTATGCTGTGCAACAGCCAAAGAAAACCCAAGACTGGCCAAAGGAAAGTGGAGGAATCATGAGATTCAGACCTTTTAACCCTGTGTAAGTTTTTACAAGCTGCAGCTGAGAAACTGGAAGCATCAACATTTAATTCACACAAGATGTACCATTTTCCCATCTCAACTAAAATCTCCTTCTCTACCTACTACCTTCGTCAGCATCCCACAAGGCTTGTTCTTGGTCCTCTTCTTCTCTCACTCTACACTTTGTTGTGGATGACCAATTTTTGTTTTCAACTCATTTTGCAAACCTGACTTGTTCTTTACAACATTCAGAGAATCTGACCTTTTCACTCCACAGAGGCCACCCAGGTGCTTATTCATTCCCATGTCATTTTAAAATGTGGCTACTGCAACTCTGCTGGCTGATCTTCCTATGTAAACCATCAGGACCTTGCAACTAATCTAGAATGAGGTGGCAAGACTTGTTTAAAATGTTTCGAAGTTCAGCCATGTATCTGGTCTGCTGTTCTCCTGTAGCTGCCTGCATCCGATTCAAATCGCTGATGCTGGCCTACAAAGCCAAGAATGAATCAGCTCTTCTGTACTTGATGGCAATGGTCAAAACACAATCTATACCAATAGCCCTTCAAGTATCAAATACAGCTCTGCTTGACCCACCACTCTTCAAGATGCAGGAAGATAAGCATCCAGAATTTTTCTGTCCTGGCACCTATATGGTAGAATTAACATCCCCTGGGTGTCCAGAGATTACTTAAATCAGCACTTATCTTAAACGCATTAAAGGCATATGACTGTATTCATATCTTATTTAATTTGACATTCAGGCAACGTATGCAGAACATTGTATATCTAGGTATCCATACTGACTTTTATGTTTGGCAGCATCCAAGCTTGAGCTGAATGACTTAAAGGTAAGTTTTAGCAGAGGCAGTCTGGTGGATCTTCTGATCCCATATCCCATGGAAGCTAAAGCATGCTGCACTGACTTGTAGGATATGCATGTGAGGCTTCCTGCATTACATGTGCATGTGATTTTTTTTTTTACCATATTTGGTTGCATGGACAATTCTAGCCAGATGTCGCCGGTCATGATCATTAAGCACCCATGGGTGGCTAATACACTGTACAGTTTGGGTGGCAATGCCTTCTATGACATATTCATGGTACACACATGAAACTGTGAATCAAGGAATTTTAAATGCCGCACAATTTCATAAATGGAACAGACACCCCTTTGGTACCCACTATCATGACATATTTGAACTCCAGTTATTCACATCGATTTGTCATGAGCACAATGTTCGGTCTCACTCACAAGATATAAACTTACAGGTGTGGGTTTTTCTTCTGAGGTAACACCACTTTATAATCAGTTAACATGCTGCTATTCCATTACTTTTAGGTCTTCAGTGCATTATGAACTATATCATTTGGATCATTGTATATTATTCCTTTATCATGAAAAAATGACAAGTAACTCAGAATAAAACTGTCATTAACTTAAACTACATTAAAATGTAACAAAATGTAGCAGGTTATATAACACTTATGTTGTTATGGTCTCCTGAATGTTGTTTTAAGCTGTTGCTGAGTTGGTAAGGAGTTGTTAAACAGTAGCTACTGTCATCCATTTGGTTGTGAAGGTATACAAAGACAGTTGCTAAGGTCTCCCCAATGGCTGATAGGGTGTTACTGGGTAATTTTGGGATGATGTCTCACATTGTAACCTGAGTGTTAGTGGTGCATTTTTAATGATACCAGTGTGGGCACAAATATTTGTAAGTCATCCCTTCTCTGAGGGAAACTTTAGGAAGAGAAATGATTACAACACTGAGATGAGTTAGTGGATAAAAAATAAAGCAGGAAAAAAAGATGATGATGTTAATAAAACACTAAAAAGCATTGTACAGCCTGTCTCATTTGCTTCTTTACACAAATATTCATGAATAACTAATACTAATGAAGATGTGATAATGAAATTTGGGTTAAATAAACCTCAGTCTGTGTGAACAGCACTGATGTTACTGCTGAAAAAGTCCAGCATGCAGTTCTGTTCTCCTGATCAGGTGGTGATGTGATACATGGAGACCTGCTTTTGTGGCAGCTTTCATTTTCTGTTATGTCTTCTGACTTGAGTGTGATACATGGTTCTCACCATGAATACTCTTCCTGTACAGTGTACTGATACATTACACATAAATCACTGCACAGTTCTCAGGTTTAAATGTCAAACATCTCGTGTTGTATCCAAAAGGATAAGTGAGGGCTTTAATGTCTCACAGAAGCAGGTGACTGATTAGATGGCTCCCATGTATCACTGATGAACACCCATCTATCCTCATTATAATCATGAATGTCAATCTTCTTCACACAGACTTAGATACATTTAATCCAAATTTCATCACCGTATCTTCATGAATATTAAAGTTAATCAGGGTTGTTTGGGTAAAGAAGCAAACAGGACACCCTGCATAATCACTAATAAGGGCTCAATGCATTAATGTAATTAGTCAAATAATTTCACCAAAATTACCACTTCTGGTGGCCTGCAAAGAGGTCCTGAAGATGGTCTTGTGTGCTGTCTTTTCACTACGGAGGTCAAAAGGCAATTTTGTGCCATTTTGACTGTCTCAACTTGTATGGCTGAAGAGTTTCGCTTGAGAAGATGAGCTTCAGGGGCAGGTGGGGTTATATTTTGTGCCTCTTGTAGATCCCTAATGGTGCGCTTTAAGGACTTGTACCTGGAAGGTAAAGATGTTCATATCTCTGTAATTGCAAATCTTGCTAAAGCTTTGTAGATATTCTAGCATCACCAGTTTGTAAGCAAACTCACGTTTTCAGCCATGACAAAGCCACTCCAATGACGAGAATTATGAAGACAAATGCAGTGATCACTATGTAGATCATTATGCCATCTATACCTGAGAACAATGAAAGATTTTTGATAAAAAAGTCACAGTTCATGTTTCTTTGTTTTAGCTTTTAAGACATCTACTGCAACCCCCACAGTCATTGGAAACTTCCTTACTGCATTTATCAGAGTTCTGTCCCTCTTTATTTGGCGCATTTGCTACTGTTGAATTATTGAATGCCATGTCAGCAGTGTGCCTGTGGATATGGATCAATCATTAAAAACATTAAACAACTAAAGAGAAGTAAAGAAAAAGGGAAAAATCAGTTTGAAAATAGCATTTTGCATGGTTTCACATTTAGTAAAGAAGCTAAACCAAATTGACTAGCATATTTTAATAAGAGTGTCTCACCATCTGAGATGAGCTGATATAAACAGTTTATGCTTGAGATTTATTTGCTCATCTCCTCCAGGATTGTCCTCTTCAGTCCACTGTATATTTAGGCTTTTCCATCTGATTTTACATGCTAGAATTTTTTACAGCAGCTACATAAAATAAACACAAAATGTTGATTTTGTAAAAACAAACAAGCACAAAAAACAAAATGCAGGAATTTTCAGGTTGTGTGTATTTTTTAGGCTGTACAGCACCAAAGGGACTTTACGTAGGTTCACATTGCATAAGAAGTTGCCCTTTAGCCGAACAGACACCGAGTGCTCAGTTTTATTTGTTTGGGACTTATTCAAACACCATTAAAGGAATGCAACCAAAAATCAACACTTTTTAAACACTAAGTCCAAATAGACCTGGCACATGAAGCAAAATCTTTAACTGTCAGCTCAAAATAGGTAGAAATGAACAACACCAATAGAAAGAAGTTGCTTTTAGCTTTCATATGACTACTTCCTTTTGTATCTATGTTAGAAAATAAAGTAATGAATGACTGAATAAAAGAATAGTTGCTGGACACACTGGCAGGTACTTCAGTAAACCAGGTGAGCTGTTAGCATAAAAAATACCCAGTGCACCGAGAAAATCAGGAACCAGACCTGTTCTTTTAACTGGTTTCTTCTAATCTACATAATATATTTACTGACAAAGAGCACATTCTTGTTTTTGTTTATATTTATTTATAAATATTTATATTTCATCTAATACAAGGAAGTCATAGAAACAAGCAGACATAACTTAATAGAGTAATATAATTTTAGTGCTATTATGACATGAGTTTGAATGGTTTAAAATGAATTATTAATGGTTATTAAATAGGTCACAAAACCTTAAAAATCATCCATAAGCAGTTATATGTCAACCAAAAAGGGCAACATGACCTTTTGCTTGCCAAATACCCTATTGAGCCCACACTTATCTATACTATTAAACTCTGATCTTGCTGGTTTATCTTACTTTGTCTTTTCCACCAGCCAGCACTACACACATCAGCAAAACCAAGTTCAAAATCAGTTATTTGTTATTCATTTATAATAAGCTAATTATTTATTCAGCTATAAGTTACTATGGCTGACTAAATTATTAAAGTCACATTTA
>BRDA01031634.1:0-13655 GCA_036984385.1 Crenuchus spilurus | reverse complement strand
AGTCTCAACCTTTAAGACTAGGATGAAAACAGAGACTAGCTGAGATCAGCTGTCCACCAACGACCAACTACTGTGACCTGCTCCAGATGCCCTACCCTACTGCCCACATTGGAGTTCATATGGACTTTCTGGCCGTTATCATTGCTACTACTATCATCATTCCTGTCCCACTACTGTCACCATATCAGTTCACCTGAATATTACAACAACATCATATGATTATGATTTTTCACGAACTTATAATTAGTAGACCAGAGGAGGATGGGTCCCCCATGTGAGTCTGGTTCCTCCCAAGGTTTCTTCCTCCACCTCTGAGGGAGTTTTTCCTTGCCACTGTCGCCGTTGGCTTGCTCACTGGGGATTAGGGATTAATAATTTGATGTCTGTTATTACTAACCCTGTAAAGCTGCTTTGTGACAATAGTTGTAAAAAGCGCTTTATCAATAAATTTGATTGATTGATTGAAACCTACAACCGAAACACTGCACTTGGAACTTTTCTGTTTTCCTTTGTGTTCTTTTGGGCTTTAACTAATATGAGTTGATACGACTGACATTTGTACAGATATGCATTCATATATACTGTAGTCTGTAAAAATTGTGGATTATGTTTATTATAGTGTGTTGATCATTGATTATTTTCTGTGGTAAGTAAGTAAGATGTTACCAAATGACTTCACATTGAGAAACTCAGTAACAGCAGTAAGTAAACAAGACAGGATTTGTCAGAATGTTGGAAAAAAAACATTTACACACAATTTTACATTTGTATATTTTTACACAATAATAATGTTTTTCTTTTTTGTCATTTTTGTTTTTGCTGTTCCTTTTTGCTACACAGTTTAGGGTTAAAGTCTAAAGGGCATTCTCATAATGGTTAGATGCTTTAGAAGCATATAAAGTGCAGGCTGTTAGATGAGTGCTCTTGACCTGTGACTCCAGTGACGTTAGAAATGCATCATCTTATTGCAGGTCAGAACTACACAGCAGGCTCTAACAGTGTTGAAGAGAATGGAAGAAAGCCTGACATTCAAAGACAAGTAACATAGAAAGAATGAAGAGGGCAGATTGGGTATTGCTGTGTTGCTAGTGTTTCCCATGCCAAAACCTATAAAGCTCTTTGAGAACTCAAATCAATAAACAATATAACTGGGAGGGGTTAGAAAGTAATTCCAAAGACATTCCAAATCAATTTTTTCACAGCTTGATCGATTACCTACAAACAGGTAGCATTCCAGGTCAGTGTCATAACCAGCAGTCGGAAAAAATTGTAGATAAGTATGGATACTGTATCCTTGTTTTACTCAAGGACTCAAGTGAACATACTGAGCCAAAAATATACTTGAGTGTAAATTTAAAAAAAAAAATCAACGTTTAAACTTTCTCAATTGCTTAATAATAAAAAAGTAAATTAAAGTGGTATATGATGTAGTGACTAAACAGCACTATTGGTCATTACACTAACACTTTGCTTTGATGTTAGAATAAAAAATAATAATAATAGTGCTTGAAAAATCTCCTCTCTATGATCATGTATTCAGTTTTAATAATACTCCAGTAAAGTACAGACTTTATAAAATAATACATAATTACTGTCATATAGTAAAGTTCTTTGCTCCATTGATGCTAACTAAGATCATACATGCTAAAGAAATGAATGCAGAAAATTTAGGACACATTCTAAATAAACAATGAAAACTGAAATCTGTCATTTCATCCACTTGAACCTTTATGTAAAAGACAAAAAGTCAAGGAAAAGATTTTCAGTGTTTTCAAATCTAACTCAAACTTAATTTTCTTGAGGTTATCAAGATTGAGCCTCCACCAAAGGATTAGTCTTTGCAAGCACGGATGGGTCACTGTGTGCCAAATTTCAAAGACAATGTTTCTCAGTCCAAAACTGCAAAGAACTGAGGTCTTACACCATTTACAGTTCATAATATCATTGTGACCATCAAGCCCTCAGGCAGTATTGTTTGAGAAACTGTCAGGCTACTGTGATGGACATAAACTCATGAGTACTTTGGAAAATCATTTTCACTAAACAGTCTGCTGCTACATCACAAAATACAGCCTTAAACTGTTATGCTAAAAGCCAGAAGGTTGTCTGGTCCAAATTCAGATGGACCAAGCAACCTTGGAAACATGTTATGTGGTCAGATGAGTTCACATTTCAGCTTGTTTTGGGGGAAAACAGACTTCTGATTCTATGTCTAAAATGAAAAAGATCATCCAGACTGTTACCAATGAAAAGTGCAAAAACCAGCATCTGTGATAGTATGGGGGTGCATCAGTGCCCACAGAATGAGTGATCTGCAGAGTTATGCTGGCATCATGACGAATCAAAACAAAATATATATCACATCATGAAGAAGAGAATCAGACAACGGTCATCACTTTTGTTTCTTAGTGTTGTTAAAGTCCTTATTTGTTGTAGTTTATCTCATATGTTTGTACCTGTTTGCACCTGGATTTGGTAAGAACAATGGCATTGTACTTTCCTTGCTTACTTGCTATATTAATGTCTAACAATAATATCATTGTTTTTAATCTATTTAAATAACAATAACTATAGGATGTTAGCTGTGTGACTCCACTGACTAAATAATAGATAACTTACTGCCTGACAAATCTTGATGTTATTTGACCTCCACCTTACCCCTAGTAATGTTACCCTTCTTCCACTTCACATGTTAAATTACCATGAGGTGGTCAATCCATCAGATTTAGCCCATTAAAAGATGAAAGATGTCTTCTTGAACACAAGGGCGCATATACAGTTCCAGAGGTGGAAAGGACACAGAAAATTCCGACTAAATTACAAGTACTGTACAATCACTGTAGTTATAATACACTTGAGTATAAGAACACATATTAATAAAACAATTACCAAAGTATTGAGAAATTAATTCGAGTTATTATTTATTCAAAATCACAATATGAAAATATTTCTGTTATATTGACTATGTCCTGTACAAGCAAAGCTACAGCAAAGCCCTGTTAAGTTTTTAGTCCTGAGAATAATTATAGCATGTTTTGTTGTGTACATTATTTACAAACTTTTACTATGTTCACTGTATTACTCATTGAAACCTTTAATCGGCCTTTATTTTCAATTAAATTTTACTTTCTAAATATGATTATTTACCATTGGATATAGTGGGCAATTGCTAACAGAATTCAGAATT
Organism: Crenuchus spilurus; assembly: GCA_036984385.1. Classification (NCBI taxonomy): domain Eukaryota; kingdom Metazoa; phylum Chordata; class Actinopteri; order Characiformes; family Crenuchidae; genus Crenuchus; species Crenuchus spilurus. The sequence goes on along the minus strand of BRDA01031634.1, from coordinate 10,468 downwards.
TGGTACACTCAAGATTGAGAATTTGTTCCAGCTTATTATTATGAAAAAAAAAGATTAGCATTATTAATTTAAAGGATTGTTTATGTTATATTATTTGTTCACATAAGTGTATGTTTACGTATTTATTATTATTATCATTTGCTATTAGTCACTTATCAGTTTGATTTGGAACACTGTCCGTACTCAGCTCAGTACGCTATGTGCTCAGTGTAGGGTGTTTGTGATTTAGGATAGATAATGTACTGTATGTAGGTCATAGATCATTAGTCATGAAGCACAAAACCAGAAATCAGCAGAAATCATGACTGTTTGGGTCTTACTGCATGCTGGATAAGTTAGTGAGGGTTATCACACATCTTTCTTTGCTGATTACTGCTGACTGTACATTAACCCTTTCCTGGTTGCTTGGTTGTGGTGGAAATGTGTGGATTTCATATTTATGCACACAACAAAATTTGTGGATAAAGAGCAACTGAGATACATGGAACACTCACCATGACCAAAGTAGTAAATTAGATGATTAATCACATTCTTCTACAATACAATTTGCATCTCCCTGAATGTTACTGAGTCCATATCTGAGTTCACAAACTCTGCAGGGTCTGTATGAACAAGAGTATGTTTAGCACAAGCATTCTCAGCAGGAATCATGATGTTTTCACTGCCCAACTCATTCAGTGAAGAGCACATGAACAGCACAGGGACAACAGAAGCACATTGATTGATCAAAGCCTGTGGAAATCCCATGGCCTTTTAAATACAATCTGAAAACAGACTGAACACATTCAGCCAAAGAACCTATAAGCTCAGCTGTAAACCACTTCCTCCAGGGCTAATAAGCTATTAGTCTCCTCAAGTAGAAGAGGCTTTAAAAAAGCTGGTACAGCGCCTTCCATAATTATTGGCACCCCTGGTTAAGAAGTGTTCTTTGGCTTCTAATAAATTATTTAAAAAATAATAATAATATAGAACAACAAATCAAAAAAGAGAAAAAATCTAAGCTTTAATTCAAGTGCCTTTATTTTGTGGGGAAAAATCACACATTAAGAAATAAATCTTTTGAATGAAATCATGTGTGCCACAATTACTGGCACCCCTGGTGTACTTTGTACAACCTCCTTTTGCCAACAAGACAGCACTTAATCTTCTCCTATAACTCTTCACAAGATGGGAGAATACAGAATTCACAAGATGGGAGAATACAGAAAGAGGGATCTTCTATCATTCCTCTTTGCACAACCTCTCTAAATTGTCCAGAGTCCTGGGTCTTCTCCTATGAACTCTCCTCTTCAGCTCTCCCCACAGGTTTTCTATTGGGTTGAGGTTTGGGGACTGAGATGGCCATGATAAGAGCTTGATTTTGTGCCTTGTGAACCATTTTGAGTAGATTTGGCCACATATTTAAGGTCATTATCTTGCTGAAAGACCCAGTGATGACCCATCTTCTGCTTTCGGACAGAGGCCACCAGATTCTGATTCAAAATGTACAGATATTTCAAAGAGTTCATGATCCCATGTATCCTTACAAGGTTCCCAGGTCCTTTGGAGGAGAAACAGGTCGACAGCATCACTGATCCTCCCCCATACTTAACAGTGGGCATGAGGTGTTTTTCTGCGTACTCATCCTTGGTGTTATGCCAGACCCACTTAGAGTGTTTGTTGCCAAAAAACTCTATTTTGGCCTCATCTAACCAAAGCACACGGTCCCAGTTAAAATCCCAGTACTGATTGGCAAACTCCACCTGTTTACGCTTATGAGTATAACTCAGAAAAGGCTTTCTCTGTGCATGACTCCCAAACAGCTTGTTGGCATGTAGATAGCACCTGATGGTTGTTTGGGAGACCTCGTAACTCCAAGATGCTACCATTTGATTCAATTCTCTTACAGTGAGCTTTGGAGAACATTTTACTTCTTTTACAATCCTTCTCACTGTGCGTGGTGGCAAGATACACTTCCATCCTCTTTCAGGCTTGTTTGTCACAGTTACAGATGTTTTGAACATTTTGATGATTTCTCTAACTGTAGATAAGGGCATCTGCAGGTGAGTGGCTATTTTCTTGTAACCATTGCCTGATTTACGAAGGTCGAAACACATCTGCCTTACTTGAATAGTGTGTTCTCTTGTCTTTCCCATGTTTAAGAGTGAGTAAGAGAAATAGGCCTCTGTGTAACACCATATTTATACGCCAGGGAAACAGGAAGTGATTAACTACTAATTAAAGGTTTAATTTATGTCCAAGAAATTGTTAAGGGTGCCAGTAATTGTGGAACAGGTCATTTAATGGGAAATAATTATTTCTTAGTCAATATTTTTTCTTTTTTTTCACTTGAGTTGAAGGTTGCTTTTTTCTAAAAAATTTTCAGAGTGAGATTATGCTTCTGCATTAAAAAAAAAAAAGGCTTTTAACACATTTTAACTAGGGGTGCCAATAATTTTGGAGGGCGCTGTACAGTAGCTACCTGTTTAGCCAGACAGCTAACTCCTTCTTCAAGATGAAAGCTAAGTTGTTAAAAGGATTCTGGAGGCATGTTTGCCAGGTCAATAATACAATTTTCTTTTATTCTTTTGAGAAACAAGGAAAGATGACAAATTCTCTTTCTTTCTCTCTCTCTCTCTCTCTCTCTCTCTGCATGTATACACAGACTAAAACAGCATTTATGAGTTGGGTGCTGCTGTTTGATGCTTTTGGCTTTACATTTAATGCTTTCACAGGTTTCAAGAATTAAAGTAACATGGAAAATTAATTCATAAGCAAAACCCTCAAGTGAAAGTATAGTGAATTAAATCTACTCATAAAAGTAACAAACATAATAACGAGAGTAAATGTAATTAGTTACTTTCTACTTCTGCAATTTTCTGAAGTTGACAGTCATACAAATGTATACGACCCACATGTGAAGTCAAAAAGAAAGGGCATTCTGATCTAACAATGAAATAAATTAACAATATACCTACATACATATACAACAAGATACACTGAATTAATATTCATATCAAATAATCTTAGAGCCCCATGAAGTGACAAAGATAACACTATTCATGAAGGGAATGCTTGCTGAATCAAATGTGAGACAAGTATTTTTGCAAAGAGAATCTTGTAATCCTTATGAGATTTCATGCAAATGTCACACATACATCCTGCTTCTGACTTCTGAATCCCATGTTTTTGGTGACCTTTCTGTTCATGAAACAGTTTTATTACCTACAATGCTGGGTAAGATTCCCTATGGGGTAATTTTAAAAGAGGAAACGCTCATGTTTGTAAGATATAATCATCAGAATGTGCAATTTGACCAGGGGTGTTTAAACTTTTGTATGAGAATGCATACAGAATGTTTAAATGTATATAAACAACTTATAAAGTTAAAGTTATAAAAGCAATAAAGTTTGAAAGAACGTCAACATAATGTGTGCTTCATAAGTATTTCCATGTGTTGGTCTTAACTACTAGTAATTGATATTTTCAAGCCATTTGTTGTTAACCATATATTTTCTACTTTCATAAACTAACTAGCTAAACAGGCTGACTAGCCAGGTCTTATTTTATCACCACAGTGTGGAAATAAATATTATTTTGTTCTAACAGAAACAAAGAGAAATTGTCAGAGTGATGTCTAAAAATCATTTAAGACAAAATCTTATATGACTTTTATTATTATAAGTGTACAGCGTATCTCAAAAGTGAGTACACCCCTCACATTTCTGCAGATATTTAAGTATATATTTTCATGGGACAACACTGACAAAATGACACTTTAACACAATGAAAAGATGTCTGTGTGCAACTTATATAACAGTGTAAATTTATTCTTCCCTCAAAATAACTCAATATAAAGCCATTAATTTCTAAACCACCGGCAACAAAAATGAGTACACCCCTTAGTGAAAGTTCCTGAAGTGTCAATATTTTGTGTTGCCACCATTATTTTCCAGAACTGCCTTAACTCTCCTGGGCATGGAGTTTACCAGAGCTTCACAGGCTGCCACTGGAATGCTTCCACTCCTCCATGACAACATCACAGAGCTGGCAGATATTCAAGACTTTGCGCTCCTCCACCTTCCGCTTGAGGATGCCCCAAAGATGTTCTATTGGGTTTAGGTCTGGAGACATGCTTGGCCAGTGCATCACCTTTACCCTCAGCCTCTTCAATAAAGCAGTGGTAATCTTAGAGGTGTGTTTGGGGTCATTTTCATGCTGGAACACGGCCCTGCAACCCAGGTTCCAGAGGGAGGGGATCATGCTCTGCTTCATTATTTCACAGTACATATTGGAGTTCATGTGTCCCTCAATGAAATGTAACTCCCCAAAACCTGCTGCACTCATGCAGCCCCAGACCATAGCATTCCCACCACCATGCTTGACTGTAGGCATGACACATTTATCTTTGTACTCCTCACCTGATTGCCACCACACATGCTTGAGACCATTTGAAACCAAACAAATTAATCTTGGTCTCATCAGACCATAGGACATGGTTCCAGTAATCCATGTCCTTTGTTGGCATGTCTTCAGCAAAGTGTTTGTGTTCAGACTTCAGAAGAGGCTTCCTTCTGGGGTGACAGCCATGCAGACCGATTTGATGTAGTGTGCGTCGTATGGTCTGAGCACTGACAGGCTGACCCCCAACCTCTTCAATCTCTGCAGCAATCCTGACAGCACTCCTGCATCATTTGGATGTGACGCTGAGCCCGTGCACTCAGCTTCTTTGGACGACCAATGTGAGGTCTGTTCTGAGTGGACCCTGCTCTTTTAAAATGCTGGATGATCTTGGCCAATGTGCTGCAGCTCAGTTTCAGGGTGTTGGCCATCTTCATGTAGCCTTGGCCATCTTCATGTAGCACAACAATTTGTCTTTTAAGATCCTCAGAGAGTTCTTTGCCATGAGGTGCCATGTTGGAACTTTCAGTGACCAGTATGAGAGAGTGTAAGAGCTGTACTACAAAATTGAACACACCTGCTCCCTATGCCTGAGACCTAGTAACACTAACGAGTCACATGACATTTTGGAGGGAAAATGTATACTCACTTTTATGATACACTGTATTTAAGACATTTTAAACATTTTAAAACCTTTAAGGATGTGCATGTCCAAACTCTTCATGGAATGAGTTTACTTTATTTTGTTTCAGTAAAGAGGATCAATATTTGAATTGCAGGCTGCATACTGAACCCTGCACCAAAATTTACTTGATGTGATACTGAATATAACAAATGCATTATTGTAGTGAGGGGTAAAATAACTGGGCTCGAAACAACTATATTAATTGCAAGTGAAAAGTCTAATTAAGATAGATGCCCCTTTCTCTGGCTGCCTGTGGCATGCCGCCCAGTCCCAAAAAAGGTTATATGAAGCTAGCCAAACACTGAATCATTAATTTATACATCCACTGACAAAAGGTCAAATTCCCACAGCAAAAATAGCTTAAGAGGCTTGGGGTACCCAAACTGTTTCTGCTACTGAAAACATTTTTCAGTACAAAAAAATGAGTTTTTTTATGAGAAAAAAAAACAAAGGAATGCTGACCCTCATCAACTACAGTGCAAGAAAATCAGTTTTGGGAACAAATTATTTAAGTACAAATAATAATACTGTATTTCACAGTAACTCATTTAAGATATCTGACATTTTCTGATAGGCCTGGCTCTTGATAACCTAGTACATGAACTTTTAAAAAGCAACAATCAATACTAATCAGTAAAACATGAGTATGCCACATATGCAACACAATATTTTTGTTGCAATAAACGCAGCATTTAAGACTCTATGATTCAAATCAGAATGAAAAAAGAAATGGGAGGGTGGATTAGACGAATGCCCATGGCATCAGACATCACAGCTGCTATATTTCAACTAAGGCTGTTCATAGACAGGTTTTGAAAGCCCTTATAATGTTGCATTTGTTTCCAATAAGAATCAGCAGACAGATTGATGTGAATTGTATAAGCCACACAAGCTGCTATTCTTTAAACCAAAGTGAAAAGGGGTTCTTTGGAGAAATGCCAGAAGAACAACATTTTGAACCATTCAGTTCAACATCTGACTGAAGTCCAAAAGGGCATGATAGGGTACCAAGTAAAGAGTGGTAGCATCTTAGAAACGTCTAACTTAATGGGATGTTCTAGAACTGCTGTTGTGAAGATGTTCTGAGAACTGACTTCTTGTGCACTGAGTGCCCCCCAACACCATAACAGTGGTGCCCACAAGCCATTGATCCCAGACGGGAATGACAACTCTGGCAAGTGGTACAGAGCAATCAATGCAGACCAGTTAACCTCTATGAAGAACACGGGAGCAATGAGGAAAGTGTCCAGCACAATGTGGTTATTCACACCATTAGGTAGGTGGTCAAAATATTCTGATATGACTGTATAACTAGTTGGTCAAAAGACAACAAGTGCAGCTTTTGCAGGATTGTAATTGTGTGTTGGCACAAAGGATCTCACTCAATGCTTCAATTAATTCATGAATGCAATGTACTGACTGTAGCACACTGCCACTAATATTTCAGTGGATGATCCATATATGTAATGGAAAAGTAAATGAGCATTACCTCCCTCATTACCTCGTGCATTTTAAAGAGCTTTTAGTGAGAAGGCCCACTGCAGCTGATGTGCCACAGTAATCTAAGCAGCTAAGTGATGCTGTAGGTTTGCAAAACACTTCAGTGAGCCCTAATTAGAACAAGGCTGTTAGTGAGTTAGGGGAATACTTTAGTGATAGTATTCTTAAAAATAAATGTGTCTAAAAGGTTCTCTGACTAGACTTATGGTTCTAGGAGAAACCTTTCATTAGGTGGAGGTTGTTCACACTTGTCTGTCTCATTTATAAACATGGTTCTTTAACCACTTAAACTCCTAGAAACCATTGACAGTTCCAGACTTGCATTCCTCCATCCTGACCAGCCAATTTTGCTCTGTATTCCATGTTACTGGATAATAATCATTAGAGTTAAAGAACAAGAGGTTAAAAGCAATCCATTGAAAGGTTTTTTGTGGCATCAAAAGTGGTTATTTTTTGGCATTGCTCCAAAAAATCCCTTTGGTACCTTTATTTTTATTGAGTGTAGTCTAATAGTTAAATATGGTGAGGACCGTTACTGGCACAGGATCTTTCATTTCACTGGGGTGGTAGTTGCAAGGCTAGTAATAAAAGATAACTGTGCCACATTCTGTTGTAATTAATTTATTTTAAGTTGTATGGACTGCACTCACTCTGAACTGACTCCAGACTTTCACATTTATTTTCAAAAGGATATGATTTCACTCCTAAAAAAAGTGATAGTGAACCTTTCAAGGTGCCCAATTACACCCAATTTCCACAAGTTAATACAGTAAATTTTGTATTAAAATGCTTGTGATATGCTTTGTTTAAATACCAAAAGGTTTAAGCACAACAGCCTCCTTTCTCAGCCTTTCTAAACAGCCCTGCTAAGAACAGGTTGTTTCAGTGTCTATTCTGGCTCACCCCACCACCGCTTGCAAGAGTTTATCCTTAAGATTTTAGCCAATCAGAATTAAGCTGTGTCTTCAGAAAGAGTCTCCACTGATTAGCCATTTGGAATAAAGTTTTTTGGGAGTCAACTCCATACCTATGTCAGATTATAAGCCATCTTTATAACCACATAATACTGACTAAAGTCACACAAAAAACTAAGTAGCATTAACCAGGCAGTGATTGATACACACATCCAAAAAAGCTTAGAAAGTTCACCTCAATCTCTTTAAAATCAGCACACAGTTGATGTTACATCACAAAGCTGATGGTAATTTCTTATTTGAATTTCCTAACAGGTGTTGGAATGTAACTGCTGCACAGTTTAAGGAGAAATTGAACATTTCTTAGACAAAGTAATGTAAATGCTGCACCATTTAACGCTGAACACAAAAAATAATGAATGAATGTAACTGATGTGTCATTTAAAGTTGAACTGAAAATTCAAATAAGAAGCTAACTTCACTTTAGTGCAACAACTGCAGACATATTTACATTTCCCTTGTCTGCATTGTCCTGTATTAGAAAGTTCTGTTTTTCCCCCAATTTAAAAAAGCACTCAGACACTAAATGGGCACCACAAACATACAGGCTGTTGTCTCTCTGCCTCAAAAAAACACAAAATGGACTGACTCTGCAGGTGGTTGTGCTTAGAAGAGGGCCAGAGTACATTCTAATGAGCCCCCTTATTGGGCAATAAGGAGAGCCCAATTCTGACTCCTTGAATTTCATGTTTTCAGATCTAGGCCATCAATAGGAATCTGACTGGGTTGTCTTATTTCACAATTGGTTCTCCAATTACCCAAGTATAGTTTTTGGATCACCTGTGCAAGCCGAGAAATTTGATAAGTTGGGCAACACGGTGGCTTAGTGGTTAGCACATTCGCCTCTCAGCACTGAGGTCTTAGGTTCAAGTCCCCATCTGCGGGGGTTTCCTCTGGTGACTCTGTTTTTTTCCCCACAGTCCAAAATCAAGAAGATCAGGTGAATTGGCTACTCTTAATTACCCTGGTGTGTGAATGAATGTGTATGTACTGTACCCAGATATGGTTGGCACTCTGTCCTGGGTGATCCCCCTAATGCTCGATGGAGTCCTCCAGGTCGCTTGAGAAAACGCTGTATGTGATTGGCTGCCAGTGTGTGTGGTTGAGTCTAAGTGTGTAAATGGAGTGTGTTAATTGTAAAGCGTCCATGGGTTTGAGAAAGGTGTATAGTTCATTCATTCATGACTAAATGAAACAAAACTTTTTAAAGAACCTCTACATGATGCAACGTTTCTGGGAAAAACCCTTCATTTGGAATATAGCTTTTACATTATGTATACAAATGTTCTTTACATTCACAAATCTCACAAACATGTCCCGACAATAGTACTTTTGGGAACCAAACATTCTGTGGCATTGTTCAAACAACCATAAACCGTTTGCATGTCGCTCAAGTTGCTTTTGCAGTTTCTCTTTAAAAAGCCCTTGTGTCAGAGCCTCGCTTGGCGAGGAGCATGACTCATACTAGTAAATTGACCACTCATGCTGCACTCAGCTTTAGATTATTACTCTGTCTACAGTATGACAAGGATTACCGTTATCTGCAAGCCTCTGATAACATGAAAAATCAATACTGTGGCCCACCATCACTGATGTAGTTAAAGCAGTGACTAATGAGAAAGAAAGGGCCATATAACTGTCACTGCTGGGTGAAAACACTGACAGTGGGGGACTAACAAAATGAGTGTGATAATGAGACTACCAACATCATGATGATTTGGTCAAAACATTAAAAGAATATAAAATGGGGGACTGAGGCAGAGTTAAAAGCTTCAAAATCAAGTGTAGATGAAAGAAGAACTCACTATTACCATGATAATAGCAGACGACAGGGCTTGGAATACTTAAGTTACTTTTGTTGGAGGTTTCTTTCTCAGATAAAAACGAGAAGGCAAATGTTTCTCCTCCACAAAAGCTCAAAGATAAAGCGTGTGGGGGTTTGTGTAATAGCCTACTTGGCTTATCTCTCTCTCTCTCTCTCTCTAGTCCTTCACTGGCACACACACATACGCCCACGCCTAAACTCAGGAAAAGCCCTGGAAAAGCTCTTCGTGTTTTCACACCCCCGCACAAACTGCGCGTGGAGGGGTTTTTTCGTGCGCGTGCGTGGGCTGGTGTCTTCCCGCCTGATTTCCAAACGATGAACAGCGTGCTCCTCCCACGGCTCGCCTTCTGCCTCCATTACAAATGGGCTAATTTAAACGGGCTCCCTTGAAATGTTTGGCAGAGTGAAATGATGGCTGCTGCAGAGAGAGGGGGTGATGGGGGGTAGAGAGAGAGAGAGTGAGAGAGGGACAGAAAGAGAAAGAGAGAGATTGATCTGAGGGGAAGACTGAACCGCGGTGCACGCCGCCTCATTAACTCCGAGTCAGAGGCGCGCGCCCGGGCGATCTGTCTCCAGCGTGAACGCGCACGGCAGGGCGGAAATGAGGAGGCGGCGGCGGCTACTGGCCTTTTAAGGTCCCACAGGTCTTAGCGAGCAACAGAGTTATGTCAGCAATGTGTTGTTGCTTCTCTGATGTAGAAAGCGCTGCAAATTACAAATATTCCACAAAGCAGGCTTTTCTGTGTCTCATCTGCACACTAAACTACTGGTCTTTGACTATAGTATGTTGCAGGGTGGTTCAGAGCTTTAGGGATGCCTACCAGACCTCTGAGACCTTATTTCCTATTATAAATCATCTCGTTTACTTACTCGTTTACAATGTGCTGCTTTTTGATAGTTCCCAGAATTCAGAAATCAGCCTTCTCTCTTATAGGGCCCCTCAACTTTGGAATAACCTCCCAGACAATGTTTGGGACTCAGTCACAGTCTCAATCTTTAAGACTAGGCTGAAAACTTATCTGTTTAGTTTAGCTTTTGGCAATTAATACTGTACATTATAGAAAGGTTGTAGGTCCAGGGGTGCACTGATGTAGGGATTTATAG